>CM018899.1:14482089-14499601 GCA_009663005.1 Actinidia chinensis
TTCAATCAGGTCATTGTCTGTCATAAGGCATTGGTGTTAGGCTCTTCCTCTTCTCCTCGCCTCCAGCTAGAAGAAAATGTGAGAGGAGGCGAGGTACCCAGTAGGCCAATGCCTTATCTATTCAAGATGAGATGACTCATGCTCAATAGGTGGCTAAAGACCTGGAGACAGGGTGGCCGAAGCTTGAGACTGAAAGAGCGCACGCCAATGAAGCTAAGAAGTTTAAAGAGGAACATGACATTTTGCCATGAAGAAGCACGAGAAGAAATGCCAATGAGAAGGAAAGCTGAGGCCCTCAACCAGACGTCGGCAATTGACGAGTTCACAAAACTTAGACCGATTACAAGAAAGTTGTGAAAGGACGGTTTCCTCAAGACTTTTTGGCGAGGTTTTTTGATTTGGGCATAAGCCAATTATGCCATTCTTAATCCCGACCTAGATATCCACGATCTTCCTATCATCCTTACCTGGTTGATGAAGACGAGAGGAAGAGAAAGATGTGCAGCCAAATATAATCTGATGAAATATCACCTCATGACTTCATTCCTTGAAATTGGCGAGCTAAATAATCAGGCGATATCACTAGCAAAGCAGTCTAAACTTGGAAAATCAAATTCATTTGGGTGTATAGAGTGAGACGTTTGCAAAGTCATAAATTAGTGATCATAACAAATTGGAAAAATGTTTATTTGGCGAAATATCATGGTGAATGTTATTCTCACAGCGACATTCATTCTAAAATTTGGCGAACAATAAATCTCAAAATTTGGCAATCTTATTCTCAACGGCGACTTCATTCTAAAATTTGAATTTGCGTATCACCCTATCGACTGGTGAAGTATTTTTGTCGATAAAGGGCTACCATATCATGGTGACGATACTCATAATTCTAAAAAATTTTGGCTATTTTATTAAACCCCATAAGTTTAGCCGACCTTGACAATATGATTATTGATAGTACTCTTTAAATGTCCGGTATTCTAAGGGTGGAGAAGGGCCCTCTTCCCGCCCATGTCTTTTAACTAATAAGTTTCTGTCCTGGAAACCCTGATACTTTGTTTTGGGCCTTTCCACGTCGAGCCGCGACATCTCCCCTACCCTTTTTTATTTGTGTGAGAATTAAATTGTCCTCAAATTGTATAATATTTTTTCTCCAAATATATAGGTACAAAACGGACAGTGACGAAATTGTTTCCCCCCCTCACCAAAGGGTCGTCACAAAAGTCTCCTGGTTACAAAATTTTTATTTGGTCACCTATAGGTGATATTTTTGTGATGAACTTTTTTGTCCCTATAATAAATGTTTTGTGACAAAATATGTTGTCACTTTTGAAAAAATCTTTTTGTCACCAACTATTCATTTCGCGTCACAATGTTGAGAAACATGATGACGGCAAGCACATAGGTGGGAAAACTTTTCGTCATCCCAGTAACTGTTTTTAATATGACGAAATAATTTTGTCACCTATATGACGTTTTAATGTAGAAAATTTCGTCAATATTTTGATATCTTTTTGTCAACAATATGTCTAAAAAACAGCATAGGTAGTGAGGAAAAAACTTTCATCACATAAAATTTTAATTTAAAAATTAGTATAGGGGAGAAAAGATTTTGTCACCTCTATTTTTAAATTAATCCAATCGTGACGAAATTAATCACCAAAAAATATTTTGGAAACTCTCTTCAATTATAAAAAAATTATCACCTAAAATACATTTAGATCACGAGTATAAATGACAAAGAGAATCATCCCTAACACTCATTGAGAATTTACGTGTGTGGGTTTTCCCTTATGAATCTAGGCAGATCTCAAATAAATAAACCAATTGCATTATCAAGCTGGTAAAATTAACAGAAGAAATGCATTTCTCAAAAAAAAAAATTTAACAGAAGGAATCAAGCATTATCATTTACCAGATGCAATAAATAGTTGTCCTGTTATGGATGGGAGACGGCTAAAGCAAATGACAAGCTGCATCAACTTTATTGAAATGGCAATGGCCCAGAGATGATCTTAAGAAAAAATCAGGATATTGGTAACATTTTGTATATATAAGAACTAAGAAAAAGTTAATAACAATGTTCAAGCACATTTTATATGTAGTTCAAATATGTGTTAAGGTGTCAAATCAAAAGAAAATCATTTTCTGAAGATCTATTAGTTAGGTGCAAACCAGTAACTAAAGTGTCTATCTTTGAATATAGGTAGGTGGTGCACACACATATATTATGTTTGTATAGATATGCCTAACATATGCATTAATTTTATACGCAGGCATTGAGTGGGCATCTGTCACTTTGTTCATAAACTGAGCTGAATACGACAACGTAGTGAGGAGGGAAGGCCGGCCGGTTGTAATATGTCAATGCCAGTACTCATCAGAGAGAACTTGGTTGGTCTTAATGGCAATTCTTTGTCTAATACCCTGTAACTATATAAAGAAACCAATAAACAATCGTATTGTTCACAAACATTATCCAAATCATCAAATTCAACACAAATATCAAAAACTAAATTGAATAAACATGTGAACCCAACAGAGGAGCAAAAAAATTATGCTCACATTGACAAATTCACAACAGGTGTAGACAACTCAGGAAATGATCGTCCTTCGTACCCAAATTGTGCCTCGCCAACCAAACTCAAAGCATAAGCTCCCAAATCGTTTCGAATTGTCAGCAAATCAGAGATACAAATAGTTGTTCAATTAGATCTCAGATTAGATTTTCGTCGCATAGACAGAGAGAAAAGAGAGAAATACCTCAAGTTAGATTTGCCTCGTATTCGTGCTCTTTGTCGTCCGCACGTCAAACCTGCTCTTGGCCGCCGTCCACACGTCGGATCTGCTTTGCCGTCTCGCGCTGTCCCGTCACACCGTCGCTCATCACGCGGATGGGCACAGATCCCCTGCGCTCCTCTCTTTCTCTCTTTTTGTTATTTTTTGACCTAGAACGTAAGGTTATACTCCTTAACGTCTGTTGGAGTATACTGTACACACTCTTTTTTCTTTTTCCTTCCTTTTTTTTGGTATCTTCTTTTTGTTTCTTCCAACCTTTTTTTTTATTTTTTCCCCTAAAATTAATTTTTTTCCCTCCAATCAACAAGGTTTAAATCCTAACAAAATTTCTTATTTGAACACCGATGAAGAGGCTACGCTATATATGTCAAGTGCTATTAAAATAATATAATAAGTCAAAAAGCATAGTATTATATGTCTCCAAGAAGTGGTTACTAAAGACGTCATGCCCCACGTTACATACTTGATGAGGCAATTTTTGTAAAATTGGTCCTTTAAAAATATTACACGTCATCGGATGAAAATTATCATTTTATAATGAAATGTATTCCGATAGAGGCTTTCCTAAAACCCGATCGAGCCCCAAATTTTACGAGAATGATACCGATTGACAAGTGCCCAAAACATCAACTGTTTTGATCATCACATGATTGTATTTTAGGTCTTTGCACTACTATATAGTCAATTACAACACAAGACTTAGTTTACAAATAAATAGTTGAACATATAAAATTAGAAGGCAATTGCAAAGCCAATTGAATGGTAGACACGGTTTCGTTTTTTTTAGATTCTTTTTTTTTGTCAATCATTTTTATTTATTATTTTCTTGATTTGTTTCATATTCATTTCGTTTTCCCTCCAATAATTTTTTTTTTTTTTCCCGCGAATCATTTATTTCGTTTTTCCTCTCCAGTCTATCTCTTCCATATACAGAGGACATTAATTGTTTATTGACCAAAATAAAGTGATCACAGATCGATAGAATTTAAGCGGATAAAAGTATCATTCAAATAATAAATTTTGTCCCATCAAGAGTATTCTAAATTCAATATAGACAAAATTTTACGAGAACAAATTAATCAAATACACACAAAATCAACGATCTCGATCATCATGATTTCCATGGGTGCGTAACCTACTATATATTCCGGTACAATACATACCTTAGTTTGTTATCAACGCGTTGAACGAATAGATTTTTAACGGTCCGTACAAGTAATTATTACATCATTTGAATCTAAACCATTTTGGGTTTCACGTCTCGTTTATTTCTCATTAATTACAAAATCGTAGATCCGTTCCGGTGTATGCGTGATCAGGTGAAAATTACGCCTCACTTGAGTTTTATTTCGGTAATCAGAATCGTCAATCTTTTACATATTATGGGAGTTCATCTTTGTACCCAAATAAATTGATCGATTGGTAGACATTAACTAAAAGAATACATTACATAATAGTTTTCAATTGTCTCGATGAAAGACCTTAATTCTAAACTCAAATCAACCCTCGATCGACAAAATTTACGAAATAAGTTAATATTGAAGGATAACAAAATTAACGGTCTCGATTGTAAAATAGTTTTTTTTTTTTTTGATAAAACCCGCTACCCAGCCCGACAAACCTTTAATAAATTGGTGCTGACAAAATAATTTTCCTCACATAAACCACTTTCCTTTTGTGAGAATTTTTGGTTCACCTATGGTTTTCAAATAACTGGTGATGAAAAAAGTTTTCTCAAAAGCAAAAGTAATTAATTTGGGTGACGAAAACTTTACTCCCCATTACTTCCCTTTTATGATGATTTTTTTGGTCACCTATGACTTTATGATAAATTGGGTGACAAAACATTTTTCTCCCACGCAAAATCAATACATTGGTGATAAAACAATTTTCCTCACCCAAGCACTTTAAACTTTACCTTTTGTGAGAAACTTTTTTTGTCACAGATTCATTTCAAACTAATTTATTTGACGAACAGTTTTTCTCACACAAAATAAATATATTGGGTGACAAAACAAACTTTCCTCACCCAAACGCTTACCTTTGTGAGGATTTTTTTTATTTATTCGTTTCAAATAATTTGGGTGACTAAATAAATTTTCTCACACAAAATAAATATAGTGGGTGAAGAAATAACTTTCCTCATCCAAACATTACCTTTTGTGAGAAAAGATTTTTGTCACTTATTATTTTCAAAATAATTTTGTTTGACGAAATAATTTTTTCTCACGCAATCACCTTCTTTTGTGAGAAAGTTTTTTGTCAACCTATTGGTTTTAGTTTTGGGGGAGGGAAGATATTAGTGACGAAAAATGTAAGTCAATCACCTAAACTTTTTTTCGTCCAATTGTTCAGTGACAATTTATCTTGTTCCTCACTAATGAACAATATATGGTTACATTTTTTTTTGTCACCTTAAATGTTTTTGTTCCCCGTATTAATGAACCAATAATTTTTTTTCTCACAAAATAGACATATTTGATGACGATTTTACCTTTGTCACGGGCATTTCCGTCATTGTTTAACCTTTTTTTGTAGTGCTAGCTAAGCTTTCAGCGTTAAGTTCCTCGTGGTGAAGTGACTCCTTTAGGACCAA
Organism: Actinidia chinensis; assembly: GCA_009663005.1. Lineage (NCBI taxonomy): Eukaryota > Viridiplantae > Streptophyta > Magnoliopsida > Ericales > Actinidiaceae > Actinidia > Actinidia chinensis. Next base: position 14,487,485 of record CM018899.1, read on the forward strand.
TTGCACGGTGTTTGCTCTTTTATTATCTACTTGGTGACCTGAAACGCTTATGGGCGGTCCCCCCCCCCCGCCAGACACAACTGCGCCTCGGCCACGACTCCCTTTTCTAATTCCTAACTGCGTGTGACTTACTATCTCCCGTACACCAGAGGGTATGGGCTCTTACCCTTATGGGATCCTACTCGTCGTGTGAATAAGGCTCACGATACACTTAGAGTAGTCTAAATCCATCTGCTCTTAATTTCTCTATAGCCTTGCCTCAGGTTCCTCAGATCGTCCCATTGGTGACCCTCCACTTTGGTCGTCCCTGAGGATGATTGGGCAACGGAAAAATGAATAGATATTGCGAGGGTCATAATAACATACTTAAACCGTCGTTGTATAATTACTTTGGATTGTCGACGATGATTACGCTCACCCCCTCCCTCTTCGTTTCTCCCCACTTTTTACTATTTATTTTTTCATACAAAGTTCCTGGTGTTTTTTTAGTAATTTTGGCGAGAGGTTCTGCCTCTAATCCATCCAGTGGCAGTACTCTATGGCGACATCAAATTTTCCTTTGTAATGGAGTTTGAGCAGTGGGTCCCGAGTATATCTATCCCCATTGGGCGAATGGACCTGGGGCTGCTCATTGGAACTAGCTCCATTGGGTGAAAGGCGAGATTAACCAAGCAAACCTTGTGACAATTGGTCGCACTATCCCCCATTTGGGGCGAATGACTTGGGCTGCTCATTGGAACTTATCTAGTTAGGGGAAAGGCGACTTACCGGAGCCCACCTTTGACCTTGTTTCGCACTTCCTGGTGAACTCCATTGCATCTTGTTCCATAATTCCATAGGGGGCTCAAAATAACCCTTGGCAACTATCTTTCCATCCAGTGATCAAGGTCTTAGAGTGGTTTTTTTTGCAGATGCCTTCAATGAATATCTCTAAGCACATAATTTGCCAATTGTTGCCACGACCTTTGGTCAGAGACATCTTATGAGTGGTCCTGAGAATGACCCTCTTGTATGTGTCCGATGGAGGAAACAAATTTGTCAGCTTATACTAATTTTCATACTTGGAGTTTGTCCGGATGGTAGGGTCTCTAGTTTTTTTGAGGTAGGCGGCGATGTGCCATCCATACCTGTTAGTTCCGTTGTTGTTTTGGTAGAACGATTTTGGTACCCGTTTGATGTTTGGGTTTAGCAGAATTCAAAAGGAACATTTTCTATCCGAGAATGAAATCAATAGCGGAGGCCAAGTTTTCTAATTGCTCGTCGACTTTGCTTGTTTTTCTTCTCAAGGGAATTTGACGGATCCTAAAATCTTTAATCTTCAAATCACTATTGCCTTTACCTCTCTAAATATGCAACCCGTCGGAGTCTTTGGCGAGGTAATCTCCTTGAACTTGTTTCACCATGGCTGGAGTCGCGTAATGTCTTAAGTATCTACTTTTAATAAGCTCCGTCACATCCCTTAATCCTAGCGGGAGAGCCTCGGTATTCCTGCCTGTTCGTTGTTTGTGGCTTTGGAACCCAATGTAGATGTGTAATTCCATCTTCTCTGCTGAAGGGGTTTTGGAGTACGATGCCAGCACCAAACCATGTTGGTTGGGACAATCCAATTCACGAATAGGCTCCCATTTAGTGATTCGCTATTCGCGCCCTCCTGCTCGAGGATTTCGTCCAAGATCTGGAAGCAACAGCGCTGTAAATTTAGTTATGAAATCGGCCAAATACTTAGGCCTTGATAAAACCATCCTTGGCCGATAGTGGATTGTGAAACTTGCCTAATTCAATGGGACACTTGGAGTAAACCGTCCGGAGGTGCTGAGTGTTAAGTCATTGAGAATTTGCTTGTGAATGGCTAATATGTGAGCACAATAATAGGGGGTGCTTGGGAAATAGTGACAAGAGTTTCTTGCTATGATCATAAGTGCATAACGAGCTTTTGATTTTTCGGATATTTTGTCTATGCCCCTATTAAGAATTACTGACTGTAAAGTACAATGGTTTCTGGACTCTGTCCTTTTCTTTTTTGGGAGCAAGAGCTCTAGCGAAGTGTATGACCCCAAAATATTCTTTCACTGTTGGAACGCCACACAGACTCAATTGTCCATGTCAAAGTCATTACTTTTTCTCCTCAGAATCTGAAAATGGTAAACATCTTAACTTGTCCGCATCGAGAATGTTTGTAGTCCATTTATAGATGAAGGTATGCACCTTTCATTTGCATATACACGTGTTGCCCTCTGCAGAGCACGCCATCATTGCATGCTTACATCATTTCAACATCCTATGATTTGCTACTCGATAATGTCAATGAATTTTTTCACATCTTGAAGTATGGGGGACCTGATGAAGGGTGAATCCTCACCGACCCCTTTTTTTAAAAAAGTTAACTCCAAATAAATGATTCAGAGCCCAAGGTGAACATGTCGGCCAGTATCTCTCAAGATTGCCACTCAGCATGTCCCAACTTCCTAACACCATCCATATCCGCCATATCCCAAATCCCAATGACTACTAGCATTTACCTCGCCCATATTTAGATCGAGGTAACTTCAACTCCATCGTCCATCTAGTCTCATACAATTGCGGTACGATCTCCATTTGCCTTCACTCCCGGGCCTGTCTAACTTTCGATCTTCGGTAACGACTTCCTTATTTGGTCAACCATGATTACGCCGCGGTCTCCCTCGTACGTCTGTAAACTGTCCATTTATAAAGGCTACTCACCATCCCTAAAGGGGGTAACACAATCTCCTCACTTCTTAGCCCTTGCACTATTTTTTGATGTGCTTTGGTCTAGCAAGTTCACTTTGATCTCACTCGAACACCGAAAGGGTTTTTGAGCTGGCCTCACTCTAGCCGGTGACATTGGCTTCCTTGCGCAAGTTACCGAGTCATTACTGAACAATTCTAACTGTTGTTGCTCGTACCAGATTTCCTACCACAACATTTATGATAATTTTACCATTGTATGCTTTTAAATGACATGGATAATCGAGCACAACTCAAATCACCTCTAGTAGTTATATTTAGTTTGAAGTTGCTATAATTTGGTACTCCTTGTGAATCAAAAGAATGTTTAATATATGTTTTGTATTTTTTAAAATCAGTAGAAATTTATTATTATATTCCATCTTTTCCTTTTGAAATTTTTGTTCGGTACACGTATTTACCGGGCCAAAATTAAAAATATTGACTCGTCCGTTGTAACAGTACCGTTTTTTGGGGTGATAGAATGATAGTTTGCATTTTCCCACTAATCCATCGAGAGTCAACATTGGGTTGACTGACACTCACACACAATGGCCAGTATTTGGTTTGTTATTGGCAACTGGGCATGGGTATTGTATCTTTGCCTCTCAATTCATATACTTTAGAGCAGCCACTAGATATTGCAGCAACTTGTAACCACTTTATTTTCATTGTGTGTAAGGGTAGCTTTCAAACAGAACCTTTTAAAAATCAACTTTGGATGTCATATGGATTGTATATTATATGTATATGTAGTCACGTAATTAGTTAGGAGGCAAGTTTACTGTTTTAAATTTATGCTAATCAACGTCTTGGCTAGAATGATTATGTTATAAAAAGGAAGATAATGATGAGACTTTAATCACCAAATTCTAAGTTATATTATATTATATATATAGGTTAATTTAGATGAACAAAGGACAAAGATTAGTTTTTAGATTAGTCTATAACTAGTGTTTGGAATGTAATTTCTTTGATTAGGTTGGAAGGTTAGAAAGACAAAGGTCAATAACATTGCTTTTCCGCTTGTCTTAAAAGTTAGGTTGTCATACGGAGTTTGGTCTGACCTGTTCAAGCAATGTTAATCACATGCACCAAATTAAAGACAAATCATAAAGGCCTTTCAGATGAGGTCTCTTTCAGAGTACTAGTCATGGAAACCCTCTTCATCGTCCCCATCCTCCTCTCTTTCTATCATTATTATATATCAGATTATTTTATGGCTCATCTATTTAATAAAACATGAAATCTCGATAAATACTATTGTAATTATAGAATTTCTTAGAATTATTCCAGAAAGACATTCACACACACTCACATATATTATACACAATATTTTAAGATTTGTCCTTTAGAATGGTACTAATGGCCCTCGGTCCATTGTATAAATCTTTTTTTAAAAATAACGTTTTTAAAAGAGTGCAAGTATTACGCTTAAAATTTGGCATATGTTGATTGTCAATTTTTTGAGATTAAAACTTTTGAGATATCCCAAAACGAAAAGGGTTACAAAACAAGCGGAAGAAGGGAACGAAGTAAAAAAATACAAATTTATCTTAGTTCCTTGACTGTTGGTATATCATTAATTAAGCTATAACAATTGTAGAAATGTTTGTGGGGGAAGGGAGAGGTGGTTTTTGTTTGGTATTTGATCGGATTGAAGTTTTCAATGGGACAATAATCTTAGAGGGAACCACCGACCTCTTTGTTTTTGACGGGACAATATGAGAATCTACTCTCTCTCTCTCTCTCTTTCTCTCTCTCTCTCACACACACACATAACCCAAAACGTTTTTTGGCTTTGCAGTTCTTCAAAAGCCCAATACTATCAGCGATTCAGCATCCTCTTCTACAAATATTTCACATTCTCACACTTAATTAGTCTTCAAGGCGACGTCGTTGTCATCCCTAGTCCCCCATTCTCTCTCTCAAAAACATAAAACACAAAAATAAATAATATACAAATACAATTTTTATACATACCAATTGATATATGATTGTTAGGAATTTATTATATTTAAATATAATATCTATTATCTATTAAAATGGCATAAAATCATAATAATGTTAATGTCACATTATTGACCTGAATTTTATAAATTCTATATAAAAAATTCTATATAGAAAAAAATAATTTGATATTTTTGAAAAATATAGAAAATATGTGATATAATATTAACATATTTAAAAATGTAGCATTGGAATTCTAACTTTTTTTTTGGCACATTTTACCTCGGCCCATTAATTATATGGATAATTACCCTAGGGTTATTGGTTTATTAGGACTATTTATATCTGGCATCTTGCAATAGAAAGTTTAATCAACAAAGTCTTTTTGTCAAGTAAGATTATATAATTGTCCAATTAATTGCACACAATCCACACACAATTCTGTGTTAGAGAGTGCTAATGTGATGCGTATTTTTTATTTTTGTATTATAAATTTAAAATATCATAAATTTTGTTTTGGCACTATCTTATTTTAAGAAATTTATATTTTTATAACATTCTCAACAAAATCTATCAAACAACATCCAATATCGAATATGAAAAATTATGAACATAACATAAAAAAAAGTAATTTTTTAGACATAAAAATTTAACCATTGATAACTTATCGGTTATAAACAAAAAATATGGTTTTTTTCTCCTGGTAAGTAATTTAGAATATTGATGGCATATAAACTTAAGTGAAAGTTTGTCACTCATTATAAATATTAATATTTTTATATTTTTTATTGTATTAATTATATGTTTCAATAGCATTTCAAAATGTAATAGTGATAAATTTTTAGTCATATAAATTTAGTCCTTTTTTGTGTTTTATGTAGTAGTTTTTATGTTTAACAACATTTAAAAATTTACGAGTGATAAATTTATCAATCACGTACCAAATCTATTTTGTATATTTTTTCGGTGGACTTATGTTGAATAACGTTTTATGAATTAATAGTGATAAATAGATGTAAAATTATAATTTTTTACAATAATGTTTTGACTAAAAAATCAAATGAGAATTGTTTTATCAAAACAATATACCTTTCAAATCAAATTCATTTTCAATCTTTATTTCATCTCAAATAATTAAATTTGTCCACGATTTTACATTTTAAATTTAAATTATGAATTATCAAATTGATCACTCAAATAATAAATTTTCTACAGTGGACATACATTTGAATCTAACTAGGAATTAAAAATTATATACTAAATAGAATAAAACAAAAAACACTAATATTTGCTTGATTGATAATTTTTACTTAGAATAACTCTATCGGTGTTTGTGATCAATTTCCTATTTGAAGTTTTTGTAGTCGAATATTAATGTAAGTAAATGATAATATTATATTAAGTATCTTCTACTTTGAACATTTTATTAATTTTTTTTTGGTCAAATATTAAAATATATGGATATGTGTGTGTGTGTGTTGTTGTGTTTTGTGGGGTGTGAAAATTTGAAGAATGGAAGAGAAAAAATCAAAGATAGACACCTATAGTGGCAAAATAATGGTTGGAGAAGGCTGATGGAGGCTTTTGGCAGTTGCGTCCAAACTGTAACACATAAACATGATTCGTCTGCGCCGGAGCAGTTTTTAAAAATGGTTTTTCCCGACGGTCAATTAGATTATCGAAGACACAAATATCACGTAGAGAGAGTGTAATAACTTAGAGTAGGCTAAAATTGCATATCTTTGAAAGAATAAAGTGTCATATTGTATAGAAATTTGGCGCGTAGCGGGACGTATCACTGATCATGTCACTGGGCCAACTGGCAAGCGGGAGCGTACCCTTATACGTTGGCTGTTGTGTCAGTGAGTAGGTGACTGACTCAGCTACTCACTGACCTAACCATGCCTCTACGGATTATGGGTATCTAGCCATCATGTCACTGACATCTCGATTCAAGTATGGGGGCTATCAAAAGAAACATCGCCGTGTTAGTTACCTTATGTCACCTGATGTGCCTTGGGCTTGTGTCCGACTGTTGAGTCTTGGCCAAGCTCCAACGCAATGACCCTGTCGAATTTGATGTAAAGCGATAGTCTAGCATTGGTGCCTACTCTAGCTCAATCAGGGCTAGTACTTAGTAAATCGACGACCACCGCATATTGACCGAGCTCCTCCAGAGTCGGTACTTGGTATTTTATCCCCTTACAATTGCTCTTCAATTCGTATGAGTTGGACACACCTAGATGAGGTCATATGAGTTGGATGTCTGACTTACTTGGTGTTAAAGTTTGAGCTTGAAGCCTCGGTGGGGTAAGTTGTGCCAAGTCTGGCAAGTTGTCCCTTCCCTGTACAGATCTGTCACTTCGCTTATTGCGGTTCCACGTGCCGAGGTCTGATTTGCTCTAAGCTCAGTTCAGACCCAATACCAAGTGCCCACTTGCCCTTAAGGGTTGTTTGGCATCGTTTGGTGGAAACGCGCGACGGGCTTGGCTACATGCCAGTTGTTTCCAATTGTCTGTAACAGTAGTTTGGCCCACCAAATGACTCACCTTAAGGGTGCATTTGGCGGGATTTTTCCCACCTCTTAAATTTCTATAAATAGCCATCTTCTTTTGGGCATTGTTTCATAAGCATTTTTTTAGAGTTCTAGAGAGACAAAATGAGTTCTATAGACTTGTTGCTGCTCGACAAACATCTTTGATGTTGTCCCTGTTTGCCATCGACTGTTCTCCACCTTCTTTGCTTTCTGTAAGTTTTTCTTCTGAAGTTTCTAAAATGTTTCCTTGCCATATATGCGTGCTCTTATCAATTGCATATTTTTAGATTTTATTTTATATATCATTAAGATAAACTATCAGTGCCTGATACTATTAATTTTAATTTAAATACCTTAGAGCCCTTCAAAACTCTCCAGTCTTTCACTTGAAATTTAACTAAACAGTTGTTTAAATCTAAAAAATAAATATGGTTATAAATCCTACCATATACACCTATATGCCAATTTATAAATTTATCACCATACAATACCAATAAATAAAAAAATGAATAACAATCTGTCTTGTTTGTTGGAATATTATCGAAACATGCTTTATAAAAGACTTAATAAATAATGTGAAAAATATTATAAATTTATGGATTTTGTTAAAATTAGACAACCAATATTTATACACTAACTTGAAAAATATAGAAAATGTTCGGTCAAGTCGAGTGTTGGACCATCTTCCCTTAAGACAGATTCGCCCATCAACATGTGGCTCATGGTGTCTAACGGGCGTCTATCTCCCTACAAGGATCACGACCTGAATAAGTAGCACTATAATATTTAGGTCCAGCGGAGCAAATTTTAGATTCTACTATCTCTATGTACAATATAAACGTGATATAAAATGATATCAAAGAGGAATTTCTGTCTAATTTTACACAAAATTATGACATTAAATTCATACAGAAACCTGAAACTTAGTTTTGATAAAATCATTGACATGATACTGTCACAGTATTTTCTACACAAGCAAATACTAATAATTTTGCAAAATTTTTAATATTAAAATTCAATACAAATACATAAAAGAAATGGTTAAATTTAACAAAATTCACCAGAGCGTATACAACAATCATATAAATAAAACCTAGGTTGAACTTCATAAAGAATTTCCAAATACGGGAATCAGAGTAAATCAATTGAAAACTCCCGGCCTATACAGTTGCTGGAAATTCCGAATAGAACTTCACCAGAATTTTTGGCAGCACTTCGATTTCTTTATAATAGAGAGAGAGAAGAGAACTTTGTATTTTTCTCACGATAAAACAGATGTGCAATATTTCTATTTATAGAAATATTCGCACCCCTCGAAAAAGTAACACCAAACGACCTTTAGGAGGAGTTTTGCAACCTTTCGGCACCAACTGCGACCTTGAAGGGAAGTTACAATGGTTTGGCTTTTTGAATTTTACATTCAAAACTAAAAAATAATTATTATAGGGCCTAAACCTTTTAATATTACTAATTTACACCCACATCCGCACCCGCCCCGAACCGAACAGACGGCGGCGGCGCGCGCGTGTGGGATAATGAGTCGAACCATGGGTTATATAGGTCTTTTCCCTTTCACAAAAGTGGGGTGTCCCTGGGCCCAAACTCTTAACCAAACTTAGACTTTATATACCCATTGCTTTTTTTTATAAAAAATCAATGTGGGACAAATATTTGATTTCACCCAAAATTCATACTCATGGTACCTACTTTAGAAGCCATTATTTCATTCAAACCTTCATGGATTTAAGCAAATAAATGCTTCTTCTTCATCTTTTTATGAAAAATAACACAAAGCAACTTGGACCAACTAAAAAGGACATGTGGGTTTCACCTTAAATTTGGCTCAAAATTGATATAAACACCAATTATTCCAACAATTAATGGCCCCATATAATTTGTAATCTAATCCGACATTATTATCTCTAAAATAAACATGCCCTGAATTCATTATCTGGGGTCTCGATTGAGTTTTCTTTCTGATAGTGGGGTTTGTTATTTAACTATGTCAACTGATACTTTTCTTATTATTAATGAAGTTATTATACTCCTCCGAAATAAAATCACGTGTTTGTTTGATTTGGATGAAAAATAATAATGAAAAATAAAAATGATAGAAAGAGAACTGAAAGAAAATAAAATAAAAATATTTTTTCATAAATGTTTGATTGGGTAGAAGATTTTCCAAGAAAATGATAGAAAATATAAGTTTTCTGATTTGAATAGCAAGAAACTTGCAAGATAATTTATTTATTTATTTAAATTGCCATTATGCATTTTAAACAAAATAATAATCAATGAAGTCTACCCATATCAACGCTGTGCATCCCATTTGTTTGGTGACCCATTGAATAACAAACTATTCTCAGCCGTGTATACTTAAACTATTCTCCCAACGACATCACTGCTGATGTCAGCGTGATACCAACCGTCAAGTTTGACCGTTGACCATTGATCGATAAATTATACTTTTAATTCCCAGAGTTTCTAGTAATTATATTTTGGTCCCTAATTTTTTTTTAATTACAGTTTGGTCCCTAGAAGTTTTTATTAATTATAGATTGGTCTCTAAAGTTACTATTAATTATAGATTGGTGCCTAGAATTATTATTAATTACAGATTAGTCCCCAGAGGTATTGTAATTTACATGTTAGTCTCTAAAGTTTCTGATTTAATCAATTTGGTCCCAGAAGTGTCTGATTTTGCAGTTTCAGTCCCTTTTGAGTTTTTTCGCGGCATTTCGAATTCATCCGCACGTTTGGGTTTTCAGTATTTTGCTTTGATGAGTAAGAAGTAAGATGACGAGTAGTTTGGGAGCTCTAAATCACATTTTCAACTACGGATGACTCCTTGTAAAACCAAGGATAAATACATGACGAAGATGAACCAAAGACGATGGGCAGATCAGCAGTGGATTAGTATCGACATGTAGCACAAGATATTAGTGCTTATGAGTTGTTGACAAGTTGGCGAAGATGTACCATGTGAAGATATCTCGGACAAAGCCTGTTGATGAAGTGACTTGTGACTTGAAGCTTTAGAGGGGATACAGTTGTGGAACCCATACGAGCGTTCCAGAGAAAGAGGTTGGGTCAGGACAGAGGTACTGGCAGAAAACTGCCGAGATCATAATCCAAAGGTCGCATTTTTTAGTGCTTTTATGCGATAGGAGGGGCAGGGAATTGCCCCAAGTATAAACACATGATTAATCTTCAGAGGCAGAAACAACCGCTAGTGAGAATTTATGCTAAGAGGATGTTTCTTCTAGCAGCATCGGTAGATAGAATTTCAGATTGGATTTCGGAATGTGCTTACCAGTATGCTAGGGACTTGTACGGAGGACTAACAACATGACGACCAAATTGTTGGGCAACTGAACAGTCTAGTGGCCACATACAGACGGTGGAAACTTTGTGACCTCTGATTGAGGGTAGGCTGCTCTATGGTATGGAAAAATTTGATTTTCATGGAGATGCAAATTTGAAGCTATTGGATAAATTTTGAGAGTTTCCAAGGAAAACAAGGAGATGCTGCGAGGAAGGAAGACTGAAAGGCTATACCGACTAAAGGGGAGTTGTCTAGATAGGAGGAGTTGTTGTCCGACATGGGTTCAGTAGTATTAGCGAGAAGAATGAATAAAGGAAAGCAACCATTGCATAGAGGCACGCAAAGTAAGCGTGAGAGTACTTAAAGGATCTAGAGTGGTACAAGAGCGCAAGAGATACTTTGAGATATGTGCACAAAGGCACACAAAGTAAACACATGGGTAATTAGAGGATCCAGAGTAGTACAACAGTATAGGAAGATGCTTTGATATATATGCAGAAGTCTAGCCAAACACGAGTGGTACAACTAGTGTAGGATGTCCATAGAGAAACTCAAAGGAAGGAGATATAGTCGATTTAGAGGAGTTGTACAGTTACAAGCGCGATAACGCCGAAACGAGTCTCTTTTACTCTCGATTTGATCAGTGGCAGTGATCTCTCCAGTTATGCGCACAAAGAGGAGAGATAGAGCCACTGATGACTCATAAAATTACTACTTGTAGCGCACCCGGTGGTGGTGCAAGGGCACCATGGAAGAGGTGCAGGCACTTTCGTTTAGAGGTGCCGGGCACTTCAGTGGGAGTGGATCGCCCGTTGATGATGGCAAAGTATCTCTAATGTTTCTTGCAGATTTTACGGAGGAGCTGGACCAAATTTTCGGTAGAATACTTGAAGACATTAATTACCCCTTCAATGGGTAGAGGGGGAGATTGTTGGGATACATCCCAATGGAAGCCCAATCCCAAGATTAAGTCCGCAGCCCACACTAGTGGGCCCAAGCCCAATAGCCCAGCCCAAACACCCAAGTACCCAGCCCAAATACTAGTAACCTAATTTATTCTATAAATAGGAACCTTGGGAGAAGACGGGGTGTGCTGGGTAGGGAGTGGCAGAGAGATGTGAGTGCGTGGGTGCGATGTCAGCTCTCTGAAGCAAAGAGTGGCTGAGAGCATATAGAGAGAGGATCTGGCTGAGGGGTATGCTGTGGGCTGTGAGAACAGAGAGGCAAACAGAAGAGATTGAGAGAGTGTGATTGAGTGGCGATAGGTGAGTGAAGTATGATCTCCTTCCTTTTGTATTCATTGTAATCCGTTCGATTAAGGGATTATTGATTCCTCTCCTTAACGTATGCATGATTGGCCGAATTACGTAAATCTATTATCTTGTTGTGTGTGGTAGTGTGGATAGATATGTGATTTTGATTCATTTTGGACATAAGCACCACAACACCTCCTAATCCCCTCCAAGAAGACACCCACTGACTCATCCTATGTTCTCTATTTATGCCGATAGCCATCCTCCAAGTTTCATTCTCATATATACCCACTCTCCGTCTCATGAAA
>CM018899.1:14502201-14507201 GCA_009663005.1 Actinidia chinensis
TCGCCAAGGATATTTTTGGCCGACCATAGAACGAGATGCGACAGCGTATATAAAGAGATGCGATAAATGCCAGAGATTTGCTCTCGTCAGCCGTCTCCTTCACACCGAGATGGTATCGATGTCCAGCCCCTAGCCATTCGCCCAGTGGGGAATAGACATTCTGGGTCCCCTACTACAAGCTCCTTTGCAAAGGAAGTTTTTAATCGTCGCCATAGATTATTTCACTAAATGGATAGAAGCTCAGCCTCTCGCCAAGATTACTGAGAAAAATACCCGGGATTTCGTATGGAAGCACCTTGTTTGTAGATTCGGAATCCTAAAGGTTATCATCTCGGACAACGCAAGGCAGTTCAACAACGACAGGTTCAGGTTATTCTATTCGGATCTCGCCATCTCCCATCATTTCTCCTCGCCTAGTCATCCTCAAGCTAATGGGCAAGTTGAAATAACCAATCGTACCATCCTCAGAAATTTGAAGAAGAGGTTAGACAAGTCAAAAAGCGAGTGGGCGGAAAACTTGCCAAGCATACTTTGGGCTTATCATACTACTAGCCGAATTTCTACGGGTGAAACTCCATATTCCATGGTATTCGGCACCGAATCAGTCATACCGGTGGAAATAGGTATGCCGAGCTTCAGGATTTCGAATTTCGACAAAGAAATCAATGAGGTCGAGCTCAGAGTCAACCTGGACCTCCTTGAGGAAAAGAGAGAGAACGCCGAGCTACGTCAAATGGCTTACAAGTGCTAAGTCGTCAAGTACTATAATCAAAGAGTCAGACACCGTTCATTCCTTCCGGGCGACCTGGTCTTGCGGAAAGTAACCCTGTCAACTAAAGAACCAAATGCGGGAAACTTGGCCCAACGTGGGAAGGTCCTTACAAAGTCGCCAAAGTCTCCCGACCAGGGACTTACTGGTTAGAAGACCCAGACGGAAAAACACTTTTACATCCCTGGAATGCCGAACATTTGAAAAAGTACTATCAATGAGTGAGCCATGAGAATCCATTTGCGCCCTAATAAATTTATTATTTGGAATTTGTTATGATTCGCCTATGATTTAGATCGTCGTTTATACGAAAGATTGCTATCGCCATTGTTGATGTCGCCTGTATTATGATCGCCCATATCTATGTCGCCATTATTATGATCGACTATATCGATGATCGCCAATATTGAGATCGCCAGTTAAAGAAAAATGAAATCGCCCGTTATTGAAGTCGCCAATATTATTTTAGTTATTGAGATTTCACCATTACTCATGATCGCCATTAACACAACAAAAAACGGGGACAAAGATATTTTCATTCAAATGAACCAAGAATTACATCTCAAATTACAAAAAAAAAAAGTTACACCTCGGGGCATTATTTTTGATTACCCCCCTCATTCTCGCCCGTCTTCTCATTTTCTTCATCGGCCTCATCTTACTCCGCCAGCAGATCTTGGTCGACCACTGTTCATTCAAGGTCGATGACGAGGTCGGGGTGATGTCGGCGAAGTTGCACCTTGCAGAAGTTAAACCCTTCGCCAAAGTATTTGGAGGCAGAATCTTCAACGGCCACCATGAACTCCGACGAGGATTTGAACTCCTCCACGGTAGATTCCTTGGATTTATTTAGAGCTTCCCTCAGCTCGTTCACCAACACTCCCGACCTCTCAAACTTGTCGGATAGTGAGTCTCGATCACTCTTCGCCTTGGCGAGCTCATCATTGGCCTGCTACTCATGAGCGCGGGACTTGGCCAGTTGCTGGTCCAGATCGACAGCAACCTTCTAGAGGCGAGCAACTTCGGTTTCCATGGAAGCAGCTCGCCCCTCTTGAATAGATGCCTGCTCCCCAGCCTCCCTGCTTCGGACGGCCAAAGATGAACCCAGCACCAACGCCTGCTATAAGAAAAGGAAATATTTTTTAGCAATCCAGTTAATTAAATCGACAGGACAGGTGAAAAGCCCCCCGAAGAGTACCTGGCCGATCACATGGAAGAGCTTCGTCGCCGTCTGGTCCAAGGTGAGCTTCTCCACCTTCTCCTTATCGGCTGGGGGAATCACCCCCCGCAGCAACTTCTCAGCCACCGATGGGCTGCCCAACATAGAAGCTGTGGGGCCCAGGACAGTGCCGAGATTTGCCGAGGAACCTTCCCCGGGGCGAGGAGAAGCGGCGACTGGAATGGTCGGAGCTTTGCTCGACGACGTTGATTTCTTCTTGGCCTCAGGGGCGATGTCGACTCCTTTTCCCTTTGAGCCATCGTCAGCCTTCCCCTTCTTGCTGGGCGAGCTGGTGATACTCTCTCCGGGCCGCTTGTCGCCAATTACGACCCCCTTCGCCGGAGCGGGAGTCCCCGAGCTTGCACCCGCCGTTTTTTCGAGCTTCTCGCCAATCTTCTTGAAGCTCACTCTCTTCGACATAGCTGCACAATAACATACGAGTCAGATAAAGAAAGTAATCATCGCCTAGAAAAAAGAAAGGGTCAATATCATCCGATTCAAGCTCGACGGGTAGGCTCGAGTCCGAACAAGATTCCGACGAGGAATTCGAGCTCGAAACATTCGAGGAACGATCTAGTATAGGATCCAGAACCTTTCCCCCTAACCACCTCAAAAGGGTCAGGTCGGGGATGTGAGGTAGCAACCTCCTAAAGTTCGTTCTGATGGATTCTAGACACTCGATTGAATCGTCTCGGGAAGGGTTTTCTCGCCGAGCTTGATCATGGGGATTTTCGAACTCACCCACATCGCTTGAGGAGCTTGGAGCTTCTCCGCTCGGAAGATTGTCGCCTGTCGTCCTCGACGTCCTAGATTCAGGAGAGCCAAATACTCGGCCAAACAACTTTGAGTCCAGCAGCATTGGTACTGAGAAGCGTCCTGACTTCTCGACCGACTGAAAAACCTCATCGAAAACCTTCGTTTCATCGCCGAAAAGTCGAGGCGGGTTATTGCAGTGCTTATCTGCAAAGGACAATAGCATTAGCCCACCCGAGCATTCAAGAATACAAAAACAGGGTAGAAAGGAAAGAGCGACCGACCTGGAATTCCCCATGTCCTCGGAACTCTTGGGGCGCCCACCGGGGACGTTCCTGCGGGAATCTCCCATTCATCTCCAGACACGAAGAAGAACTTGCTTTTGCACCCCTTGACGTTGCTGGGGTATCCTCCGAGCAGAACCTTCTTGTTCCTCGCCTTGAAATACAACCAGCCTTGGTCTAGCTTAGGATTGCAATTGAGGCTAAAAAGGTTCCTAAACTCGGACAGAGAGAGAGAATATTTGTAGACCCGCCACAACGCCATAGAGCAGGCAATGCTTCTCCACGCATTGGGCACGAGCTGGGCTGGGCAGATGTTGTAGAATTGAAGAATTAGCCTGATGGTGTCGTGAAGAGGAAAACGAAGGCCGGCGGGGAACGCGGCCTCGTAGAAAGCCACCTCGCCCGGACGTGTAGAGGTGATGGTCTCCCCTTCATCGGGAAGCCTCACCCGCACCCGGGAGGAAAAGAGTAGGTTTCCCTAAGAGCGTTCAGCTCCTCTAAGGTCAGGATATTTGTTTTTTCCTCTACTGAGGGGTGAATGGCGATCAAAGGGTTCTCCTCGGGTGAACCCTCTACGGGCGAGGAAGGAGATTGATTTACCTCGTCGGCCATGTAGGAGGAGCCTTGTCCTAAGTGGTCGGATATCCACGAGGGTAACGAATCTAAGTCGCCCGATCTAGTTACGTCAGAATTACGGACATAAACTACGAAAACGAAAAGGAGAAGAGTACTTACTGAAAGTAGAAGACGCTGGGCGATCACGAATAGGGCGAGGAGGAATTAAATGTGAGCGATAGCTTGACAACAATAGCAGAAAAGTACTAGTGAGAGGGAGGACCCCATATATATAGGGAGCACTAGGGGTCCAGATACATTCAATGCAATGATTACACAGGCACCGTTCCATCTCCCGAGGTAATAATTGCGTCTCCCGCCAAAGCTCCCCATTAATGCGCCGCCTCAAGCCTACGGTGTTAACCACGCTCCGCGATTCCCGCCTGATTCATCATTTAAAGCTGCACCTAGCTATTCGTGCCGCCGTGTCAGCATTCAATGCTCCAGCTCACGTGTCCGTTTGAAGAGACACGTGTCGCTATTTGGAATTAACATCAGACTTGTAATTAACTACTCGTAAATCCCTCAATCCTCCTCGGCATTTCGAGTAGGGGGGCTACTAATGTGGGATAAAATCTCCACCGACCAAGGCATACACGTCGCCATCTCAGAGCTGGTCGCCCATGATCTCCCCAAAGGTTACTTATCTCCGAACCCTCTTGACCGAGGTAAAACGAGTCCAACATTCAGCACGGAACCTCGCCAAGCTATCTCCAATGAGCTCGCCCAGAGCCAAAGTGTTGTCTCCTCCTCGCCCTTGGGCGAGGCAGAATACTCGGCTTGACCAATCTTTACCAGAATCCTATCTATACGCCCACCGCGAGATTCTCTCCCCCACGACACCGACAATTGCGGGATACTCTCCAGATGGCAATCTTCCCAATTATGTCTCTTATATTTTCGAGATATCTTTCCATACTCATCCTTCCGAGAATCTCGCCGTGATCCATGGGCACGGCCCATTACTCCGTCTATAAAAAGGCCGCTCCCCCATTAAACAAAGGTACGCAAAACACACTACACAATTCTCTTCAGAGCTATTTTGCCTGCCGTCATTACCTTGGTCTGATCTCCACGCCGGAGGGGTTTTGAGCGGCCTCGTCCCGGCCCTTTACTTCTGTTCGCCTGTGCAGGTCGCCCTTCAAGAATCCGAGGTCTAGTACCGAGGAGACAGAGCAATACTGACTGTTGGTTGCTCGCCCCAGTTTTTTTCCACAACAAAAATCATGAATTTTCAACATAAAGACATCATATGAGTTAGACCCATCCTATGCTATGTTTGTATTAAGGGATTAGAGGAGGAACTTTACAATTTGAAGAATACCAACATGATTGGATTGATTGGAATACTGTTCAAATA
>CM018899.1:14627201-14629701 GCA_009663005.1 Actinidia chinensis
GGACAAATCACAAGAGAGGTACAATATCGATTTCTCTTTTCAAAAAGTCTCTAATGGTAGATGGGTGGACTATAATTTCTTCGACTCTCATAATTTTGAGTTTATCATGAAATTGGGCAATATCGGTTGGAAGTCCATGACCACGGTGAGAGATAACATATGCCTTGACTTAGTGGCTCACTTTTATGCCAATGCCACAAGGGAATATAATAATATATTGATTGATAGCTATGTCAAGGTAGTATCCTTTACGTTGGACAAATTTGTGCTTAGAAATTTTTTAGGAATAGGGCTTGGTGGTGAGATTTATAGAGACAATATTACCCGAAAAGAACAATTGAATGTCATCTATGGACAAGACACAGATGAATGTGTACAACTGATTACCAATGACTTGGCTTTCGAATTGAGTCTCGTTCATCACTTTATCTGTACCATTTTTAACCCCAACGCTGGCAAATACGAGCATGTTTCAGATAAGAAATTATTTTTTTTGTGGGCTTATATTACCGATTCTAAGATTGACTTGCCCTTATTTATTTTGGGCTATATATTCAAAGTCACCATGACTAAGATTAATTTGCCTTATGAAATCTTTTTGACGAAAGTCTTCAAATATTTCAAGATTGACTTGAACAACGAGAAGAAGCGAATCCCCAAATTAATTAGTGATGAGTAAAATGAGAAAACCCTAAAAAGAATGGGGTACGTTTTAATAAACAACAAGTGGACTCCTAAGTCGTCCAAGAAAACGGGTGAGAAAAGTGCTTCGAAAGAAAAAGCTCCATCTGGAGTAGGAGTGTCAAGAAATCATTGATCCAAGAATTTGAGGGAAGTGAAGCGAAAATGAGTGGTTTTATGGTCCAAGTGTTAGAACTATTGCAAAAGTTAAATGAAAAGGCAGATAATGCTGCAATAAGATTATTGCTTTTGGAAAAGAAAGTCTGAGAATTGAATAGAGAAATGCAACTGTTGAGAATGGGAAAAGGAATAATGGAAGAGGAAGAAGAAGATGAAAAGGATGAGGAACAGAAAGGAGAAATGGTAATTGAAAGGGAAGGAGATAAAGAGGACGAAAGTGACAATGTTGAGCACAATGTTGAAGCAGAGGAAGATGACTTATCTGCCATTGGATCTGATGCCCCCTCTCCTAGTTTGAGTCGCAAAACTGGTCACAAATATGCGCTGAGACAAAAAGAAGGAAAAAAACTCTCCAACACCAGGGAGACCCTCTCGTCTTGACTCTATCGCTACCTACTTTTCCACCACACGTCTCTCCACGACTTGCCTCTCCACAAGCCACACCATCACCACCTCCTTCTCCCCACTGATAATTTCACGTGCAATTTGAACGTTGTTTTGTATGATGACATGTCATCCTTAAGAAATAATATATTGGCTATTTTGACTCCATTTGTGTTTAATTCTATTGTACTCTTCATTGCAACTCTAATACTTGGTTTATATTCTGAATATTATAGTTCTATCTTATGTCATTATGAGTTGCTTAAACTGATTAACATGGTATCATGGTTTATATATATATGTTTATGGATTTCATGGCTTATGATTTGAATAGTTGCATGCTGATAGGGGGAGATTAAACTCCTTAAGTAAGGGGGAGAAATATTGGCCGACATTTATTGATCTACTCTATTTTGATGGATTGAAATTTTTTGATGAATGGACAAAAAGAAAGAGAAAAATGTATGATATGAAATCGTATATAGACTATTATAGAAGAAAAGTGGGTTATGAATTATGAACCTGAGAATGATTATCATGAATGGCATGAACTAGTATCATCTTAAAACATGATAAATGCTTCATTACAAAAGAAAAAAGGGAGCAATACTTGGCATATGCTATAAATCGTTATTATTGCACTTGTTACGATCATTAGTTCATAATTTCATCATTCATATCATGAGAAGTTTTGTCAATGCCTCAATTTTGATGATAACAAAATATTGTATTAGTGTTCTAATGACTTGATACTTGGCATATGCTACATAGTGTACAGATCGTATTAGTGTTTTGTCAATGCCTCAATACTTGGCATATGTTACATAGTGTACAGATCGTATTATGCATTAATCTTTCTTAGGATCATGACTTGAAGCCTCATATATTCAAGACTTTGAAGATCGTATGTATTGAGAAGTTTATCAAGAATTGTTAGAGATGTCTTGCAAATATTGAAGAAGAAAAGACCTATTCAAGACTTGAAAGTTACCTTGAAGAACTTGAATTGAATAATGCTCAAATGGCCAAGGAAAGAAAGGAAGTATGTTTTGGGTAAGAAGTGTCGACACATGTTCTTGAGGTGTCGACACATAAAGATAATAGATGTGAATCCAAAATAAAGAGTCGACATAGTGAGTTGAAGAGTCGACACATGTGGAACTTGAGCAATCTGGAATTAAAGGTGTCGACACATGAAGACAATATCCAAAGAATTGATTCTGGAAATAAAGGTGTCAACACATGACATTGAAAT
>CM018899.1:14729701-14732201 GCA_009663005.1 Actinidia chinensis
AAAGTGGAGTTGTAATCTCCGCATTATGGTCTTCAAAAACATATAAAATATGTTCAAAACGGATAAGGGATGAATAAGAATATGTTCTTTAAAGTTAACTAGTTGAACTAATTAAAATGTGGAGAAAACATATAATCACACATTAGTTAGTAAATCAAAAGAGAATAGATATATATACTATGGAGAAAACATATAATCACACATTGGTTAGTAAACCAAAAGAGAATATATTTATCTATCTATTCTATATAAATGTGGGTGAACAGTTTTGCCATGACCACCAACTTTCTTTCCCATTTTGCCCCTCCTTCAAATTTTGTCTTGATAAATTACAGTTTTAGTCCCTAGAGTTTTTAATAATTACATTTTGGTCCTTAGAATTTTTGATTATTACAGTTTGGTCCTTAAAATTACTGATAATTACAGATTGGTCCCCTAGAGTTGCTGCAAATTATATTTGAGATCCTTAAGTTTCGGTTATTTTTATTTTGGTCCCAAAAATTTTTAATTTTGTCAATTTGATCTGAATTTTCTGATTTTGACAGTTTGACTTGTGAACAGTCCTTATAATTTTTGATAATTACAGTCTGATCCCTACAGTTACTGATAATTATCGATTAGTCCCTAGAGTTGCTGTAAATTATATTTTTGACCCTAAAATTTTGGTTATTTTTAATTTGGCTTTGACTTTACCAATTTTTTTTTTATTTTGCCCCAAAAAACTTTTTGGGTTGATTTTGCATATACTTTAAATTTTTTTTGATTTTGCCCCTATGAACAGTAAATCATCTACCATAATTATTTTTTCGATTTTGCCCTACTTTAATTATTTTTTTTCGATTTTGCCCTTACTCACATTAACTCATTTATCACCATTTTTTTTAATAATTTTTTCACTACTCACATTAACTCATTGATCACCATTTTTTTCGATTTTGCCCCTATTTAATTTTTTTTGTTTGATTTTGTCCATACTCACATTAACTCATTAGATTAGATTCTTTGTTAATGGATTGCTTATTTTGAAAACTCACTCATGCATAGCACGGGTATTTTCGATTTTGTTCTTAGTAAATGTGAGTAAATAGTAACTCATCTACCACTCTTTTTATTCGATTTTACCCCTTAGTAACTCTTTTTTTTAACTCATTTACCACAATTTTTTTTTTTCGATTTTGCCCCTTAGTGAATGTGAGTGAATAGTAGCTCATTTGCAACTATTGTTTTGTCTCGATTTTGTCCCTTGGTAACTTTCTAACCACCAGTTTTTTGTTTTCGATTTTGCCCTACCTCCATTTTTTATTTTCGATTTTGCCATTAAAATTACTCGCCCGTGCATAGCACGGGCATGCCCCAACTAGTATACATATAAATGTGAGTGAATAGTAACCAATGTGACCACTAACTTTTCTTCCGATTTTGCCCTTCTTCAAATTTTTTTCCGATAAATTACAGTTTCAGTTCTTAAACTTTCTATTACTTACAATTTGGTCCCTAGAATTCCTATTTAGTACAGATTAGTCCATGGAGTTACTAATAATTATATATTATTCCGTAGAGTTGTTGTAAATTATATTTTAGACCCTTAAGTGCCGGTTATTTTCAATTTGGTCCCATGAATTTTTGATTTTATTAATTTAGTCCCAAAACTTTTTGATTTTAACAGTTTGATCCTTGAACAGTCCCTAAAATTTTTAATAATTCCATTTTGCTCCCTAGAGTTTATGTTACCCCTAACTTTTTTTTTTCGATTTTGCCCCTACCCATAATTTTTCGATTCCCAAAATAGAATTTCTAATAATTCCATTTTGCTCCATTTGGTTTGTTTTAATTTTGCCCCCACGTTGTAAGCCTATAACTATTTTTTTAATTTTTTTTTGAAAATCATATTTTTTTTACCATGAATTTTTTTGACCGATTTTGTCCCTATCCATTTTTTTAGCTATTTTATTTTTTATCGATTTTGCCCCTAACCAATTTTGCCCTTACCAAATTTTTTTTTGCCAATTTGCCCGCTTTATTTTTTTGAGTGAATAATAACTCAGACCACCATTTCTTTTTTTCGATTTTGGCCCATCCATTTTTTTTCTAATTTCTTTTGCCGATTTTGCCCTTACTTATTTTTTTTTCTATTTTTTTTTTCGATTTGGCCCCCACGTTTTTTTTTGGATTTTGCCCTTAACCATTTTTTTAATTTCTTTTTTGGGAATATAATTTTTTTTGTCGATTTTGCCCCTACGCATTTTTTTATTCTAATTGTTTTCTTCATATTTTGCCCTTTTTTTATTTTGAGTGAACAGACCGCCATTTTGTTTTCCAATTTGGGCCCTACCCATTTTTTTTCTATTTTTTTTTGCCAATTTTACCCCTACCTAATTTTTTTTATGATTTTACTTCTTTTTTGCCGATAAAGCCCCTACCCATTTTTTTAATATTTTTTTTGGCCCATTTTGCCCATTGCTGAACGTTGGACGATTTTAACTCTCTTAGTTGAACAGAT
>CM018899.1:15014701-15017201 GCA_009663005.1 Actinidia chinensis
AAACATGGTTAAAATAAGTCTCATAGGACTAATAATCCAATATCACCATTAAAACTTGTAAATTCTTAGTCAATGTTTGATAACATTTTTCAATTTAATGGGATTAACAATCCAATTCCAATTCCCTTGTATTAATAGTCATGTGATTGGATTAATAATATTGATCCAATGGGATTCCTAATCTTTATTATCTCGGAAATTATAGTTCCAATAAATTATTAGTTTATAATTTAATTTTTGTACTAAAACATAATTAAAACAAGCTTTACAAGACTATTAATCCAATTCATCCATCAACATTTGTTATCAATTGGCTTAGAGTAATCCTATTGTCGCCTAAAAATCTGTCTAAATTGTCTAAAATGGGAACATTTTTTTCACTGTCAAGAGAAATTGTATGTGGTCCAAGAGTCATTAAGTTGTATTTAAATTAAGAATTTATGGAGAAATTTATATATATATATATATATATATATATATATATATATATAAAATACAGATTTACATAAATAAATTTAGAAACTTCACTTCATCAAATGATATGTACAATTAACAATTTTTTTGTTAATATTTCCACAAGGATTTCCCCAATATTTCCTAAACCCACAATACCCTGTAACCCACCCAATTGAATTTATCTCAGAACAATTCCAGTACCCATCTCAACAACCTTCTCAAACGATTCATCTGCAAATAGTCCATTGAAACATCTATCGACTCACGAAACAAATAACTTTTTAACACACAATAAATGAATTCCACTTCTATTACTTGTGGACGTTAACATATTCACTAATATAAAAATAACATTCACTAATATAAAAATTTTGGAAATCGATTAAGATGCTCGAGAACAGTCAAGAACCACTGAGTGATTTTTGGAAAGATGGTTAGCCACCTCAAATTGGATCCAGCAGGACATCTACGCAAATATTCATGGGTGTACTCATTTTTCTAAAAATTGTACTTATACCTCTAAGTTTTAGAGAATTTCAAAATTTGCCCCTAAAAATTTCTACTTTGCAACTTTTTCTTATTTTTTTTTCCATCAAACAACTTGATATAAAAGGGACAAGCCTCCTATTTTTCTTATCTTAATCTCTCTATATACAACATTCTCATTCTCTCCCCGTGGACGATATGCGACAAACTACACCCTCATGTTCAGGGGCAGAGCCAGAAGAGAAGTTCAGTGGAGTCAAAATCATAAAATTATGAGATAATAGTGTAATTTTTTTTAATGGGGTCAAAATAATATATTTTTTTTCATTGGAGTGAATGTGTAATTTTTTTGAGTATTAAAAATACAAAAAAAAAAAAAAAAAAAATCAGTGGAGTCAATTGACCCCACTTGCCTCAACTGGCCTCCGCCCATGCTCATGTTCTTTTAATAATTATTATGGATAAAGCTATCACGGATTATATTAAAAAAAAAAAGTCACCGGGTTTGTTGTAATCAAATTATGTATTACAAAGTATTACGTTTTGATTACTCCTTTTGATTATAAAATAGAAAAATCAACATGGTTCTAAAACTCTGGCTCCCCAAGGGCATTTTTTACGTTGGAAACAAGCACTCATATTATTATATGGTATTGTTACGTATAACCACCATTAGCAATAAAACGTGTTGGGTCGGATTCTCCCTTCTTGTTTTTGTCTGCGTCAAATTGTCGATGTAGGCACAACACGGTGTTACCTGCATCATATTGTATCTATTAAATTGATTTCAATAATATGATCAAATTTGTTCACTTGTGGGGCTTGTTGAGTATATAATTCATGCAAGAACTCAGGTTATTAATTTGAACATCGATGGTCACTTGATTGGATTACTCGGATAACATATGTATTACATTTTATTTTCAAAATCATACTTACCATTCATTATTTTAAGAACAAATACAATCTGATCATGTAGTTACATATGTCCGATTATCTTCAATTTTTTTGAAAGAGGCACTACACGATGCTACCTGCATCATATGGGATCTACATTTCAATAATATGATCAGATTGTTCACTTGTATAGCTTGTAGAGTACCTAATAAATGCAAAAACTCAAGTTATTTGGACATCGACATCTACATAATCAGATCATATATATTTGTGTTACAATACATTACTCTTAAAATTATACTTCTTGTTAATTATTTTAAGGACAAATATGATCTGATTATGTGATTATATATATCCAGTTATCTTAAATTATTTCGAGAATAATTTACGTAGCAAGCTCTACGATATGAACTATTCTGATGATATTATTAGACTCGAGGTGAAACCAAATGATGCAAGTGCTTATCAATTTTTGATTGGGAATAAGTTATTGATGTGCTCACAAAATTCAATTCAATGTTTTTCCAAAAATTTCCAAAAATTCAACTTAATGCGCCTAACGTCCACCTCACGTTATCAATATCATTATCAATATATTTATATATAAAACACAACTCATTTGAATCTCAAAATTATATTTCACTATCTACGGTGAAATCAA
>CM018899.1:15069701-15072201 GCA_009663005.1 Actinidia chinensis
CGGAAAATGGAGGGAGAAATGGAGGGAAATGTGTAGAATATAAAAAGTTATAGGACAAATGTGTTATTTTATCAAATTTATCCGGGCAAACTTGGCATTTCAAATAATTTATATCCAGCCACTTTGCTTTCCCACCAGATCTCACCACTTTTGGTAGAGATAAAAAAATAAAATGTGAGCGAATTCTCCTTTGGTGTAATTCTTCCATTCCTCACCTAGTTAATTTCTAACCAATTTTCACTTTCTTCCTCCATCAATCCTTCCACGGCAAAACGATTTGCCTTAAGGATCCAATTGATCCTGTCAGCGTGATGGTGTAACCAGATTTGTGCCAAAAAATGGTTACAAAAGGAGGCGAAGGGAAAATTAGAGAGAGTTCAGGGATATATTCTGTAATTAATCCCTTTTGAGTTTTGACCCATGTACCAATGTCATTAACAGACAAGAAGGATCAACCCAATCGGATCGGATTCACATTTCTTTTGGGGTAAATTTCACTACCTACCCTAAAATTTATGATAAATACAATTATTTTTTATATAATTTTTAAAATATTACTGAATTTCTTTACTTTTGAAATTATTTTATAAACTCAAGAGGGGTTGGTGAAATTTACCCCCTTTTTTTTTGTTGAATAGCAATTTTTTTGTCTCTCTATGGGCAAATTTTGATTTGTAAAACATAAGACGACTCTATTTTATCTCTATTCCCCCTCCACCATAAAGGCATTACCATCATGTTGAGTCATCGGAAAATAGTTGACTTGCTCGAGGACAAGGCTGTTCAAGGGTACGTGAAATTCATTGTCAGTTCACAGTGATTTAGGGTATGATTTTGGAAATGCAGTGAATATTAGAGAGAGGAGAGAAGGGAGGAGGAAGAGAAGAGGAGGAAGAGTGGCAGAGAAGGGAGGAGGGGAGGGGGAAATCTAGAAAGGATGGCCATTTTGACATGGTAGATGATCGTAGGGGGGTTAAAAACGTCAGAGGATATAATGTGCCGTGGCTCCACCAAAAAAGTGCTGGCATTAGCGCTTCCTATTCCTTAATCATTAACCAAGTCACAAGTAGGGCGTGTCAAAAACATCCGCGGAACCGATGTTTGTGATGATGAAACCGATCCGATCCGAACGTCCGTATGTTTTTTATTGGGGTCCATGGATTAATGTCTGGACAGGATTGAAAAATTAGAAAACCGGAATTCGTGGTTCGTGTCATCCATGATTTTCATAAGCAACCGTGGATTAACGACAGGACCGTGAGATTTAAAAATATATAAATAAATCTATATATATATATATATATAAATAAAATATTTAGGATAAGAATTGAGAAATTTGTATGGTAACTTATTATTGGTACCTTATTTACTAAATGATTCAATTGGTATAAATAGAAGTTAGGGGTAAACCGGTGTTTTTTTTGTTGTATGTAATTTTTATTTGTATTTTAAACAACTGCACTTACAAAAAATTAGAAGTGTAATTTCTATTTACAAGTGTAACATTATCTTTTTTGGTGTGATTCTGGACTAAACTCATTTAAAAACAGTTGTATAAATTGGTCCATGAGGTTATCTACATGCATCATCAAGGTTTTCAATTAATTTATGGTCTTTCAATTGGTTTTCTTTACTGCTACTTCTTATTTTTGATCGGCTTATTGTAGCTTGTTATGGTATACCATTGACTTTTATTTTTTTTAATTTCGTGCGCCTAATAACAATCCGATGGATTAACGTGATCCGAACCCAAACCTTGAATTTTTGATTTTTTTGAAAAACCGAAGTTAGATTTTGGGTTTGCACCGGATTGGATTTCCTTAAATCGTAAACTTTTGGTTCGGTCCTTGGATTCATACTAATCCGGACCGTTGGACACCTTTAGTCACAAGTCACCGCTCACTCAATCATTACATAGGGCTTGTTTGGACAAGGAAAAGAAGAAAATGACTTCTTATGTGGAGTTCAAAACTAAAAAACTCATGTTGATTATCTAAATTATTTTTATTGTAAATTTTATTGAGTAATTTATAATATAAAATTTTAATTTAATTAAATAAAAATTAATAATCGTTCAATATTGTTTTATAACTCAATAAATGGGGTGACACACACAATTATATTCATTTATCTTTATATTAATCTTCACGATCAAGTCTACAATGTAAACGGTTTAAATCATCAAAATAAATTAAAAATAAGGCTCTGTTTGGCACCAGCTTTTTTACTTTTTTTCTGGCTTTTTGGCTTAAAATAAGCAAAAAAGCCAATCAGAGTTGGCTTTTTTTGCTTTTTATTTTTGTTTTTTTGCTTAATTTTAGTTAAAATAAAGTTATAAAAGTAAAAAAATTAAAAATTCTTAGCCTTTTTGGTAGCAAGTTTAAAAAAAACTTGACTTTTAAACATTACCAAACAGAGCCTAAGTCCAAAATAATTGAGCTGCACCTCTGCAATCCAAAGCAGGAAAACTCTCCCCCAAAAAATAGGGAGAAAAATTTCC
>CM018899.1:15264701-15267201 GCA_009663005.1 Actinidia chinensis
AAACGGAGGATAATAACACCCTTTACCATTTGGGGCCAACGATGAATAAAGCAAGTGTGATCAGCCTGCAGCGGATAATATCAGTCCAGAGGACAACACAAACCTCCATGAGCGACTAACCAAAGAACACGAGGAGAATGCTTAAGGCCAGAAAGAAGAGACTTCCGCAGGACGGCAGACTTTCCCCTGTAACTCCCCCTCAGCCCGAAAACCCTGGAGGGGGATCCATATAGATAGTCTCATGTAAATCCCCATTTAGAAGGCATTCTTGGACATCCCAACTGATGAGAGAGGGCCAAGAATAGGAAGCAAGCGAAGGAGATAATGACGCGGACAGTAGTGAGTTTGGCGACTGGGGCAATTGTAGCACCTTAATCCTGTGTTCCGGTACCGGTAAAGCCCTTAGCCAAAGGAGAGCTTTATTAGGCTCAATAATTACGTCTGCCGGATACTTAACGTAAACTACCCACTGCACCCAACTGTTGGGGGACACCCCGAGGAAGAGAGGACAGATCCCATTATGATTTGTGGAGAGCCAGCCATTCAACTGCCCATGCAGTAAACCCAATTGGGATCCCGAAGAGGCTCAGAAACAGAAGAGGTATCGGAGAGTAGAGTAAGTAAGGAGTAGAGGAGACATGACCAATGAAAGTCAGATGGAATCAGGAAAGAAAGGCATGATTAAGAAACCTACTGAGAAGTAGAAGGTTTAGTAGCATTGGGGTTAGAAAAACCAAGTTTATCAGAGAGGACGACGATTTTCACGAGTGGGATAGCGAACAGTTAGACAGGAGAAGATGATAGGAGAAATATTACCAGATTCTGGAGAAGATTGCGGCAGGGGATCTGAGCAGAGGTGAGACGAAAGAGTAGTACATATGGCGTGGATCAGAAAGTAAGGACCGGTGGAAGGGAGTGGGAGAAGCCATTGAGGGGACTAAAAATAGCGGAACAGGACGAGAAAAACTCGGATCCTAGGAGCCTCTTCCCTAGAGGATAAGCGAATGAGATTGTACCTGCAAAAAAAGGAACATCTTCCAAAAACAGTGGGACAGCAAAGGATGTTATTTATACATATGATAGAAGGGGATCGTAACACCGGGTAACCCTTTCGACAGAAAGAGATCCTAAGAAGACATCACCGAAAAGCTTTATCATCCAGTTGGACGAGAAGGCTTCCTTTCTGGACAAAACATGTGCAATCAAAGACACGGAGAACGAATGGGGAAAGAGAACAATCGGGCTGAAGAAGATGAAGAGGGGGCCACAAAGGAGAAATTGGCTAGGAGTACGGTAAGCAAGTAAGTAGCGGTAGAACAGCCATATCCAAAAAATGCTTAGAAACATGATCCACAAAAGGCGACACGAACGACTATCATGATGGAGCGATTTTTGCATTCCGCCAAAACCATTCTGTTCAGGGGTATAGGGACAGGGAGAATTGTTGGAGGAGACCATGTTGACTAAGAGCAGAGAACAAATTCATTGGAGACATATTCAGACCATTGTCAGACCGGAGGGTTCGGGGGATAGTAGTCTTAAATGTGTTTTGATCATCTGCAAAGAAAACTCATAAAAAGGGGAAAAAAACCTCCGATTTCTTCTTCATTAAATAAACCCAAGTGCACAGTGTGTACCAACATCAATAAAAGTCACATAATAACGATGACCCGAAGAGAGAAAGTAATGGGGGAAGGCCCCCAAACATCCGAATGAATAATGCAAAAGCAGTCGGAAGCACGGTGCATACGAGGAATATAACTAAGACCCGAACATGTTTAGACAATTCACAACACAATGATTTAAACGAAAATTCTGACCGGTTTATTATTGAGGAAAAAGTGACATTAAGTATTGAAAGTTGGCATGTCCCAACCGGGCATGCCATAGTTTTAAAGACTCAAGAAAAAGACATTAGACTTTAAAACTAGGCCAGAACAGATGCCTGAAGACTTATAGATGGCAAAAAGAATAGGTGGAGCGCCAACGTAGTACAGTCCATTCCACTCATATACCCCTGCAAAAATCTTCTTCGAATTGGTCTGCATAGACAAGTATGGGATGAGAAAGAAAATAAAATCACAATTGTAGTCACGAGCAAGAAGAACTAACCGATAGAAGATTAATAAGCAAAATCAGGGACAAAAGAACAGAAGACAAGTGAGCTGGGGAAGAAAGGCATATTTCGCCCTTACTACGGACGTGGCCCGCAGACCCATAAGCAATAACGAAAAACTGATCAATAGAAGACAGGATCCGAAAAGTTAAGAGAGATAACTCACCCAGTCATATGGTCATTGCCCCTGAATCAAAGGACCCAAGATGGGTTACTAGATCTAACATGAGGGCCAGAAGCGTAGGTTATACCTGAGGCAAGGTTAGCAGCATAAGAGAACCTAACTGGGTTTGACATTTGCAACTGAAGTGACTCCATTTGGTCTGGAAAAAGGAGCTGAAGCTGATGAAGATCAGGGGGCAGTAGGAGCAGCAGGGGAACCCA
>CM018899.1:15309701-15312201 GCA_009663005.1 Actinidia chinensis
ACTGTCAACCTGCACGTTGTCGGACATCAATACAGTCTAAATTACCAATACGCCCATAAGAAATTTGGGGTTGACGAACTTGTCGGTCGAGGACGAACTTGTCATTTCGGTTATTAATTGTTAGCGTCACAGACGTAAACGTTTTACGTTTTAACATATCTATCGGTACGTGTTTAAAACAAATTCATCGTTTGACCAAAACTAGGGCTGTTTAAATGTCTAATCCACCTGCTAACTTGATCGATCTGAACCGACCAAACTCGCTTACCTACGGATGAATAGCGGGTGGATTTTAACTAATTCAATTATATTCGGTTTGGATGTCGGATTATTCAATCGCCCAACCCGATAAAAAATTACACTAAAAACCATTATTTTCATTCAACCCGACCCCAATCCGATCAAATTCCACCCACTCAATCATATATTGGATCGAATTCAGATCCAATCTTCTCCAATCCAACCAGTTCGATTCAGATATTGAGTGACTCCCAAATCTGACCCGTGAACAGCCCTAACCAAAACAACTATATAAAACTCTGTTCCCATGTAATCTAAGCATTTTGAATAAAATGATCCAAACTATTCAAATTGTAGACTTCGTTGTGAAAATTAATACTGTAAAAAAATCATCGAATATAAATCAACATATTTTATAACTTAATAAATGAGTGTAATATATAAAATTATACTCATTTATGTTAATATAAATTAATTTTTTTTGACTAGTAATTTATATCCGATTAACTAATTTTTTTACAGTATTAAACTTCTTGACAAGATTTACAACATAAACAGTTTGAATCATTAAAATAAATCTAAAATGAAGTCTAAAATACTTGAACTACTGACAGCACAAAAGTTGTGCACAATAAAATTGGCCGCACAATTTTCTTGTAAAAGAAAAGAAAAAGGGAAAAAGAAAAAATTATAAGGAATTTCATTTTTTTTTCAATTTTAATTTCTTAAATTGGGTCATTTATAAAGACCTCATTCAGAATTTAATTAATATGTTTGCTAAGAAAAAATAAATACTTAGTTACATAATCTTAAGACATAGTGATTTAAATATATCTCATTATGTGTCCGTATAAATATTGAATTAACAAGGTTTTAGATGAATGTATGATGAATTCAAGGGGAGGCAGCTAATGCCAACCTCACTCTAAATTTTGTAAAAAAAACAAACAAACTAAATTTATAATAGTTTTAGCTACAAATATTACAAAATCTTATAGACTCACCACCTGAACGTTTAAATTAATATTGTTTTACAAATTCTATATTTTATATCTACGTTTATCTCTTTAATATGCTAATCTTGTATTGATTTCCGATTCATGCAGTTTAAATTAGACAATTCTAAAGAATTGAATTTTAAATGTCCTACCTCTGATTCCTTACTG
This sequence comes from Actinidia chinensis, assembly GCA_009663005.1. Taxonomy (NCBI): domain Eukaryota; kingdom Viridiplantae; phylum Streptophyta; class Magnoliopsida; order Ericales; family Actinidiaceae; genus Actinidia; species Actinidia chinensis. The sequence continues at coordinate 15,311,108 of CM018899.1, forward strand.
TTAATTTGTTTTTTCTTCCCCAAAACTTTTTTTTTTCTTCAAAGACAAATAAAAAATAAAAAAACAGAAATGATTGAGTTTGGCAAAAAGAGTTCCAGAAAAGAAGAAAGCAAGGTTTTTCTTTTATTTCTCTCTCTCAAGTCTCTCAAGGGTGGTTGTGAAGTAACTATATTGAATATTGTTTTCTTAAAAAATTCAAGTCAACTCTAAAACTTCCATTTCTAAATTTTTATGGAGAGAGACAACTTGTTCAAAAAAAAAACTTGTTTAAGAACTTATAAAAACTCTTTGGTTTCAGAATTTATCAAAACACCCTTTCAAAACTCGAAAATTTATGAAAATATCATCGTAATTTGTCTTTGGGATAAATTATGAGATTCTGCTGATATATCGGTATATAGGTTGGTACGATTAGTACAAGCCGATACAAACCGGTATGTTACCATAAACAAGAAAAACAGGTGTTAACAAGGGGCATTGGAAGCAATCCAAATAAATAAAGAAAATCACAGTTGGGTTTTCAATGTAAAAAAAATAGAAAAATCTATTCAAAGTTGAGAATGCTTCAAAGAGGGTCCACAACATGTCCTTCCAGAAGTCAGTTTTGACAGCTGCCCACACTCAATTTTTTCTGTTTCCTTCTTTCACAAAACAAATCTTTTTTAAGGCTCTGAGACTCCAAAACAAATATATACAAGGAATATTCTGCAGATTATGGACTAGAAAGTCTAGAATCCTCTCACAACAGCCACCCTATGTTTAGCAATTTGGTTTATCAAACCCTATTTGAAGAAGCCCTGATGTTGGAGTGTGTGAACACATTTAGACAATGTTTGGATCATGCATTTTGTATAGGGATTATTATCAAACAAGGAAAAAATACTAGAGAAACCAAGAAAATAGATTTAAGTTCATCTCATTATCTACTTATATTTTCTTTTATACCTTCGTTTCAGTCTACAAATCCACGATTCAAACAAAGCTCTAACAGCCCGTTTGGCAGTAGGAGATAATTTTGGTAGATTTGGAATGAGGGGATTTGATGGTGGATTTGAAATGAGGGATGATTTATAATAAGAAGGGTCCACCTTTTA
>CM018899.1:15342201-15344701 GCA_009663005.1 Actinidia chinensis
TCAGAAATTTTTTCAATGATGGGGCTGTTGAGTCCGAGCACCTTGATCGTCGTCATATATATCAATTTTGAGGGTTGAACCTTGAGTTTGAGACCATTCAAACTTAAATTTTAAACACATCATCTCTACCGGGGTACTCCTTGAACCGGTGCTATTGCAGAAGCGAAAGCAATGCATGCTGATTCACCTGATTTCAATCAACATCAGACCAAAATTGCTCAACTACAGTCATACTTGGATTTGGCTCCTTCCTCCTCATCTTTTGGTCCCATGGCCACTATAGTTGCAAATATTCCTATCGCCCTTCATGGTAAGTCAGGCCACCGCACTTGGATTCTGGATTCAGGTGCTAATATTCACATGATTGGTGAGCTTTATATCTTTACCTCTTCTGTTACTTCCATTAATCGGTCTGTATGTATTGCTATTGGATCATCCATACCCATTTATAGTTAGAGTTATGCCCATTTGTCCTCGGATATTACTCTTTTATCGGTTTATTTTGTTCTGAATTTTAATTATAATTTTCAATCTGTTAGTCATCTTGCAAAAGTCCTTAATTGTGTTGTTATCTTCTTACCAGCTTATTGCTTCTTATAAGACCTGACTTTGAAGAAGATTTTTGATATGAGATATGAACGAGATGGACTATACTACTTTGGAAATCGTTCACCTTCCAGTACTTTGTTATCCATTCTTCATGTTTTCATTCCACCAGTCTTAGAGTCTTCCATTTTAAGTTCATCTATTTTAGATTCGTCAATTTTTTCTGTTAAAATTTTAGATTTGTGGCATGCTCATCTAGCGCATGCAAACTTTCAGTAATTATGTTGGCCTTTTCTCTCCTTGAATAAATTATGCCATAATTTTAATTTTAAATGTGTCGTTTGTGAATTATCTAAGCATACTTGCACCTTTTATCTTCCTCGCATGCATCGTGCACCTAGTGCTTTTGACCTTATTCACTCGGATGTATGGGTCTGTCTCCGGTTACTGCTCTCTTCTCATTGGTATTACATCACTTTTATAGATAACTACACTCATTGTACTTGGGTCTACCTTGTACGAAAAAAATCTAAAGTTTTTTTTTTCACTTTACCCGTTTCCTACAAATGATCAAAACTTAGGATAACATAGTTGTGCGTAATATCATGTCAGATAATGATTGGGAGTATATCACGAATGAGTTTCGTGCTGAGCATAACAAAAATAGTATACTCTAGCAACTCACTTGTCTTTACACCCCTGAGCAGAATGGTGTGGCGGAGCATAAAAATCATCATATTATGTCCATGGGTTTTGTCTCTTACTAGGTATGGGAGTTCTCAAACATTTCTGGCATATGGCTGTTCTCACTGCCATCTATCTTATCAATAGAACTCCCTATCGGGTACAACAAGGCAAAACTCCTTTTCATATCCTTCAGCCTGCTAGTATCCTATTCCCTATCTTCCTTCATGTCTTCAGGTGTACATGCTTTGTTCAAAACTAAAGTCCCACTCGTACCAAACTTGATGATTAGATTATTTGTTATGTTTTTCTCAGGTATTCCTAAATGTCCAAGGGGTATCAGTGTTATGATCCTGTCACTCGTTGGATGTCAATTTTTTGGAGATTATTTTATTTTTTTCAGGTCCTCCTTCTTCTCTGGGCCCTATTTTCGGAGCTGTTTGCGGATGATGATTCTGCACCTCTTCGCCCGCTCCTTATACTTGAATCTCCTCCACCATCACCTAGTGGCTCCTTGCCCTCGATTGTCACTACTGACCCCACCCAGGTCTACTCTCGCCACAAGGGAATCGCTCAAGTATCCCCGCCAACCCCCCCCCCCGTCTAACTTCGAATTGTAACCTCTTCTCCTTTGATTTTTGCTATGCCTCTTCCTCGTTATCCCACACAAGTTCGTTGCTCCTCCCATGTTATTCTTTCAAACAATACTAATTATCCTATTGCGCAATATCTGTCTTATCAAGATTTTTTAGACTCCTATAAATCTTTTCTTAGTCCGGTTGAATCAGTCTCGATTCCTCCTCTGCCCATAAAGCTCTCAAGAATTCTCTGTGGGTGTTTACAGTGAAGGCTAAGATAGATGCCCTTCAGTACAATCAGACTTGGGATCTTGTTGCTTTGCCAAAAGGGGAGCACACGATTGGTTGTAAATGGGTGTTCAGTGTGAAGTATTTGACGGATGGCTCGGTTGACCAATATAAAGCTCACCTTATTGTTAAGGGCTTTACTTAGATTCCGGGCAAAGATTTTAGTGCCACCTTTGCCCCACTTGCTAAATTAAACACCATTCGACTTTTGGTGTCCCTCGTTGCCTTTTATTCATGGCCTCTTCACCAATTAGATGCCAAAGATGCCTTCCTCAATTGTGATATTTCTGAGACTATATATATAGATCCACTACTAGGTTTTCAGGCTCATGGGGAGTATTCGAGAATGTTTGTCGCCTCCTAAAATCTATTTATGGCCTTAACCAGTCATCTCGGGTTTGGTT
>CM018899.1:15382201-15384701 GCA_009663005.1 Actinidia chinensis
TTCACCGAAAATGTCGACAATCCCTATCACATGTCGCATTCCACGGCTTTCACCGAAAGGATCGACGACCCTATACACGTCGCATTCCACGGACTTTCATCACCGAAAGAGGTCGACACCCTATACACAGTCGCATTGCACCTGACTTTCACAGTTTCACCGAAAGGGTCGACGACTCTATACACAGTCGCATTCCACAGACTTTACAACACCGAAATGGTCGACTCCCTATACACACGTCCGCATTCCACGGACCTTTTACCGAAAGGGTCGACAACCCTATTTGCGCATTTCCCATCTAGGAACTTTCTTTCTTCTCAACTTTTTACCGAGGTTTTACATACCTAATATCTGTCATCTAAGGACTTTCTTTTCGGACTTCACCGAAGGGTATTACTTACCCAATATCCGGCCTCTTTCGACTTTCATATCGAAAATTTGACATACCCAATGTACACACGATTGCTATCTGCCTCCTGTGTGGTTTTCCCGTATATCCTAGTTGTCCATTCTCAAAACTATTTTCCCCATCGCACGTTAACCTTTCCAAATCATTTCATCAAATTTTCTCAAAATTCTTTTTTAACTTAAACTATTCTCTAACCTTTACGCAAAACGATTGCATTTGCCCAAGGCCACAATGCAATCAACATAAATGAAATTTACCAATTATCTCAATATAAACCATTATTGAACCGTTTAAATATATTTAATGTATAAAACTTTATCCAACTCATTCTACAAAATATTTTAAATTTACATACACAAATGTTATCATTACTCAAAAATTAATGCAACAATAATATATACAATATAGTCACGCTCAAATAAAACGATTTTTAATAAAAAAAATAATATAAATAAATTTTTTTTTTTACTGTTCAAAAATTTTAGGTTTCGACACCTGAAAATTTGGTTGTCAACACCATTGTCAGTAAAACCAAAATCTTCAATTCCTCCTCAAGGTGTCGACACCAGTGTCAACAACCAAATGCAGTAGCCAAATATGAATTTTTACTATTCAAGGTGTCGGCAACCAGTGTCGACACCCAAATTAGTAGCAATTTCCCATATTTGCCTTTCAATGTGTCCACACCAACCTCTTAGGTGTCGACACCAACCATCAGTGTCTAAGATTTATCTATTCTCCTCTCAAAATGTTCGACAACCAAACCCCAAATTTCACGATTTCTCTCAATTTTAAATCTAAATTAGTTTTTTTCTTTTATGGTTCTATACCAAAATATTATCTCAATAGATTTTATATAAACCCTTAACCCAATCCCAAAGTAAAACCCCACAAGGAAAAACCCTCTTTACCTCAATCCAAGCACTGCAAGCTCCCAAAATGGTGAAATGATGAGATAAGCCTCAAACTCCACTAGATCCGATTTTAAACTTTTCTTTGCTCAATACGTAGCCCTCGTGTTGTAGATGACATTCTTCTCTCCCTCCCCAAATGACCACTATCAAGGATTCACTCCAACTCACTAGATCTAGCTCACAAATCAACAAACGTTTTTGGCTCAAACCAGAGAGAGAAGGAGAAGGGAGAAGGAGATTGGAAAATGAAATAAAATGCAACCTTGATTGATTTTGGTCAAAATATTAAATGACACAAATGCCCTTCCTTGGGCCCTTGGGCTTTGTTTGGCCCAAGCAACAATTCCAACCACAACCAATAATTGGATGTCCAATCCATTTGGGCCCATTTTCTCCACAATCTTCTTTTCATTCAACCCAATTCCAATCCACTTTTTTAAAATTCACATGACCCAATTAAATTTAATGGGTTCCTAATATGATAATACTAAAGCCCGTAATGAAATATATCATATATACATATACATATATATATGCCACGTGGGCTATGACCCACACACTGCGTCATAATAATTATAAAAAAAAAAAATTTTGAACCCTTACAATCGCATTCTCACTACATTTTTGGTTTGGTCCATTTAGTATAACTAGTCAAGTGGGTTAAATTTAGTTTGAAATTCTTTCACCTTATAACGTTGCAAATTTGTAAGTTTTTTTTTAAGATGACCACCCTGAAACATAACACTCCTATATTTTCCTGTCAATCGTAGTTGAAAAACGGACCGTGAGCGAACGCGAAAAAGAATCGAGTTACGGTTCACTGGTTCAACCGTCGGTCACCCGTTATTGACTCGTGATGTCTAATTATGTCATTAATATATTTATTATAGTAATAAAATATCTCTATTTTTTTATACTATTTTTATACTTAAAATCTAAAATTTTAAGTTAAAATATAAATTTTTTCTAAAATTAGTGACTCGACGGTTCCAATCCCGTTCAACCAATTGAGTTCGCGTTTCAACCGCTTCTTATCAGGCTTGACTAGGTTTTGACCTAAAACGGGTTAGATAGCTAACCGAACCGTTTCTTTAACGATTCGCGGTTCGACGGGTTACCGACCGGTTCAACCCGTATTTTAAAACCATGATGTCAACAGCCAAAGAGCCAAAACCTT
>CM018899.1:15417201-15419701 GCA_009663005.1 Actinidia chinensis
ACGACACATAGTTCGAACGATGACCCCGACCGCTAGGGAACAGCATATAGCGAGAGGTGATGAATAAGGGCGGGATCAAGCCCAGATGATCGTGGGTGATATCCACCAGACTTGTAAGGTTCGGGTCGGCTCCTTATACTGGGTTGTTGCACGGGTAATGTGTCGCAAGTGTCAATCCCCTATAGTTTTGAAGTCTTAATATGCAAATTCAGGTAATGGGCGAGATGAGCCAATGATGATGAATGAACCAGGCTTGGACAAATTAAATTATTTATGTTGAAATGACTTTGCTCATTTTATACTTTCATGGGCACCTGTTTGTATTTATATCAGACTTGACTTCACCACTAGCCTAGTGCTTAAGACGTAGTCGTACGTAACAATTTCAGGTACGAGACTGGTGGGGCGAGACTGAAGGAAGATGACCTTAGTCAGTTTTTGTTATTCATGTCTTATAGTACAGCGATCGTTAGTCTTGTATAGTTTTGACAACGGTTGTGCCGGACTGTGGTAAGACCCGTCGTTGGTAATATTAATGTAAAAATACTTTAGATTGTGAATACAAGTCAGCTTGGTGTATTTTAAAATCGTTTGCATAATTTGGTTGCATTTAAGAAATAATATCTTGAATACAAGAAGAAAATTCCTCAAACTGAGTGAGTAATAGGCCTTCGTGAGTGGGACCATGGCGGTCCCGATGACAACCTCTATAATAAAGGTGGACCCAGTGTATCAAAGGGTTGGTGTGACAGCAAGTGACCGAGTCGCGCCTAAGCAATTCGAACAATTTAATTGCTCACCCAAGATTTTACCCCAGTCTCATTTCAAGGGTTATCTAATTATTGATTCGAATAGGGCAGTCTAATCCAATTCAAGGCCTAATGTAACATTACTAAGGATTTTCTTATATATATAAAGATCAGTTTCAATACTAGTAATCATTCAATTTTACATTGTTTTATTCTCAAGTTTCAATTGTTTAAATTTTATCATTAGTGATTTATTTTCCGAATTATATAGAAAAATTACACTTTGAAACTCTTCTTGTTAAAAAAAATGAAAAAATATTTTTTTTATTAAATAATTAAAAATTTTATAAAAATCAGAAAAAATCAAAAAACAAATCAACTAAAAGTTTAGGCCAGCCTGTGTGTTACACGATGGCCTCAACCACCTAATAATTGTTTCAGCCAAAGACTCGAACCCATATTCTCCTGATTACCAAACCACATGTGAATAAGCCTCAACCACTTTAGTTACCACCCCAATTTTTTGACACTGGTCTTCACGCGCTTCAAGAGCGCGTGGCCCTAACCTACTAAAATTTGGAAACCTTTGGTATGAGAAGTTGAAAACCACCCTAACTCAAATAAGAATAAAAGTCCATTTTTGGTGAAAAGTAAGCATGAAAGTTGGTGGGGGGGGGGATTGGTGGAGATCCCTAGAGGCACAACTTTCCACTATGGTTGGATATATTTCATTTTTTATTTACAATCTAGCTATTTCAACCTAATTTAGACTTTGATTAGTGCCAAGTGACCAAAATTAAGACTTGGGGTTGTTGAGTAGGTGAGGTGGGACCACCTTAGATGCAGCTCATGCATATATGGTACATGTACATATGGTTAAAACTTTACAATATTGCTACTAACACTAACATTTATGGTATAAGTGTATAATTTTTTCAATATGGGATGTATGTGCCCAACACATAGTTAATAGCAGAAGGGATCCATACAATCCACTTGTGTTACAAATGTTTGAGTTAATATCATTTTTCCTAAGCTTATAAAGGAGAATAACTATTAAAAAAACCTTGTTATATGCAATTAACGGCTTCTTTTAAAAAAAAAATTAGATATAATAATTCATAACTAATATTATATAGTTTTGTAATTCAATGGTTATAGGAACACTCCATAAATTAACGAATGAATTACTCTATACTCAAATAAGATATTAATCTCACATTATTACTTGGATATGAAACTCACACTTCATGTGAGTATGAACTAATTCGTTTCGTAATTCATAGAGTATCCCTAATTTAATTCTTTATAATTGATCATAATAATTCGTAATATTTTCGTACACATAATTAATAACTAATAGTAATAATTCATAGCATTTTCACACGAATTCGTAATTAGCTATAATGATTCCTAACTAATACAAAAATAAAAAAGCCAAAGAAATACATGATTTTAAATGGGTATAAGGTCCACTGGACTGACTAATTTAGGGGATTAATTTCACTGTTCACAAGTAGGTGCTAATTTAAATTTGTCTCGTATGAACTAACCCAACACAAGAATTAATAAAACGCGAGTGAGAGTAGAATGTTAGGTCGGCTTCATAGGCATTTGGTAATCAAATGACTACAATTTGCGCCAATTCCTAGAGGTTAAGCCAAAAAAATACATATCAAATTTTTTAAAAAGTTAAGTTTGAGCTATTTTGGACTCAATATTTTTTAGTGGGGCTCGGTTATCAAATGGTT
>CM018899.1:15439701-15442201 GCA_009663005.1 Actinidia chinensis
CAAGATTGTTCCGCTCATATAATTGGACCTGAGTTATAACTCAACTGTGTAACAAAGTTGCCAAATTTTTCCATTTTAGCAACCCGACAGAGAAAAAAAAACGGAAATGATCAAATAGATCAATTATTCTTTTTTTCTCTATCAAATCTTTAATCTAAAGACAACTTAAAGGATTTATAAAATCGATTTAATTAAGCTATATATGGAAAATCTCCAGTTTGTTGAAGAAAAACAGAAGTGAAAAAATATCCTACTTCAATTTTCTATTTTATTTTCTTACATTGGAAAAAATATCAAGGGCGGCCCCCACAATGGGTTATGCTATAAGAACCCAACCACTCACAAACATAAGAGAAGCATTTTCAAAAGAGAACTGATCAGACGTGCTCGAGTCCGTGATAATACTTATCTGGCACGTCTACATCCACTCATTTAGAGGTGGACTCCACTATTTTTATTTTTTATTTTTTATTTTTTTAAAGTGGAATCTACTTTCAAATAGGTGGATGTGAGCGCGCCACATAAACGAACCCATAGTAATACTACTGACTCGAGCCTTCTGATCAGTTCTCTTTTCAAAAACACCTTTATTTCTCACATCACATCAATCATTACATAGACTCCCACTCTAATAACATCTCACATTCAACTCTACACACTAGATATGGAAGCATTCCATGGATAAAAAAAGAAAATTAGTAAAACAAGATTTTATTAACCCGACCCAATTCCTTTGCTTTTATTTGCAGCTCTCTAGAGACTCAATCCACCTGCAAATTAAGAGAGACAAAGTGATTACAAATGTCACCAAGTGTATGCATATGATTATCGACCATTGTATATGGATTAAAAGATTTAAAAAAAAAAATTAGGCTGCATTTGGATAAATGACGAGAGAAAAAGAAAAAAAATTAAATAATTTAATCGTTTGAAATTATTTAATTATTTATCTTTTTATTTTTATTTCTTTTTTCTCTCAATGATCCAAACACACCTTAGTGGCAATGTTTTAAACCTAAATTGACCCGTCTGGTTCGACCGGTCGAAAAAACGGTCTGATCGGCCGTCAAAACCCGTCAAAATCTATTTTGATCAAAATTCGATCAAACTCGCGGTTGAACCGGAGATCCGGCGATTGAACTAGTTATTAAATCAGCCGATTCACTGTTTTAAGAGAAATTTTATGTTTTAATTTCAAAATTTTAAGTTTAGTATAAAAAGTAGTATAAAAAAATAAAAAATATTTCATTACTATTAATAAATAAATTAATGATATAATTATGACATCACGGGTCAATAACGACGGTTGAATCATTAACTCGTGACCCGGTCTATTTTCTGATTCGCTCGAATGCTTAACTGTCTGAATTTCAAAACTGCTCAGTGGTAAATGGTAAATGAAAGGGAAAATTTTATCATTCGTCCTTTAGTTTGACTAAAGCTTTAGTTTGGTCCTTACAATTTGAATTTAAACAATTAGGACCCTCTAGTTTCAAATACTCCGTCAGTCAATACCCACCATCTTTGATCGTTTGACCAAAATTTTACTTTGGCCCCTAAAAATATCTTTGCGAGTTTTCACATGATACTTTTTAGTCTGAATTGGTAACAAGCATTAACGGAGAGACTACATGTAAATCAGATTAAAAGAAGGACCAAAGTGACACTAATGTTAAAAGAAAGAAAAAATCTAAATTTATTGTTTTCACATAACATAACTAGGGATGGCAATTTAACCCGAACAACCCGATACCCGTCGAGCCCCGCCCCGTTTAGGACGGATTTGGGGAAAAAAATAAAACCCGATTAATAAACGGGGCGGGGGCGGGGGCGGGGGAGCCTCCTCCACCCCGAAACCCGCCCGGATTACCCAGATTATATATAAAAAAATAAAATTAACATATTTTTTAAAAATATATCATAATAGCATTCTGATAGATATATAGTAGACCAATGAATTATATAAAAAATATTAGATATAATAAAAAAAATTAATAAACGGGGCGGGGGCGGGGGTAGGGGAGGAATCCAACCCTATTAATAACGGGGCGGGGGTGGAGGAGGCCCAACACCCTCCCCGTTGCCATCCCTAAACATAACAATATACTATAAATTACCTTTAATATAATAGTGCAAGGGGGGAATGTTGGACCGATCCAGTCGCTGTCGCTGCTGCTATCGACACATGACGAGTTAGGGTTTTGCTGATCACAAAATATCACACTATGTTCACAGCCGAATCACAAACCCTCTTGACTAATATTTTTCTAATGGTACATTTCTTTGCACCCCAATAATAATTGATACTAATTAACACCATAAAACTAAAGTAAATATTTTTACAATAGCTTAAATACTATTCATTTGGTATTAAAAAACCAACAAAAAAAATTAGATTTGGGTGGGTGCACCATGCTGTTAGCAAAACATATGGCATCTTTTACATAAATATTCAATTTGTAAATCCAATAATATAAACGATTTAGATCACGTAATAGAT
>CM018899.1:15579701-15584701 GCA_009663005.1 Actinidia chinensis
TCTACCTAGAGAACGTGAGACTGGTAGAGGGGCTAATCAAATTGGCACTTTGCATCGAGCGGAAAACTCTTTTGAGTCTCATTTTGTTCTATTTGCAGCTTGGTAGATAGGGTTGGTATGGTGTAATAAATTAAGTTCTTCAACTATAGGTGAAGAAGGATCTTCTAACTCGATTTGGGGGGAAGCTGGGTGGTGCTTTAATTGCAATGAGATCCTTGACTTCATATTATTTCTGCACTGATGCCATAGGATTATGGAATCACTGATTTACTTTGTCGAGTTGCCACATAAACCTTAGATATCTTAAATGCCATGGACTTGGTTTCAACTACAAAAAGCACACTTCCAAATCTTGAGACAAGAGGGCTTTGATACTTTGCTATGCGTGTGGGTTCAGTTTGTAGACAAGATGACATTGAAATGCCTATGATGGATGCCGCTTACAAAGAATTTACAGTCCTCTTGTCAACAAGGAGGACCACATCACAATGGAACATCATTACCGAGTTGATATATTCAATGCCATGTAATAGATTTCAGTGGGAATGATAATGATTCAATGAGTGAGCAATGGAACTTCTTATACTAGCTTGGCTTTGGAACCAAAGGATGATTTAAATCATTGGAATTATAAGGATTTGCACTCTTGTGGAAAAAATTTTTACCATTGATTTAGTAATCAAGAAATGCATTATTTAAGAGTAAGTTGGAACCATTAAAGCTTGATGTGCTCCCAGCATGAAAAATTTCAGAATATGTCTATAATTTCTGAATTATGCCAGGTATTAGTTACAACAAATAAGTCAACAAAATTATATATAATTGACCAGCTGATGTCTTGTTTTAACTATTCCTTCCCTGTTGCCACGGCAACTACGGAGCGGAGCATTTCGCTATTAAGCATGTTAGAATGTCATTCGTAAGAAGAGGAGGATGAGTTCTTGAAGATTTTATGGTTATCTACATCGAAAGCAATTTTCTGCAATGATTGATTCGGTTCCATAAGAGATGATTTCTATTCTATTGAAAAAACCGTCGAGCACAAACTCAATAGTTTACTTTCAGGATGTAATTTTTGAATATTTACGTTATTTTGGACAAATATTGACTTATTAGTTATTAATTTGATTAGCTTATGTAAACTTTGCATATTCATATTCAGGAATTTTTTTTTCTGTAGTTTATTAATTTTGACATATCCCAAAGGGAGTTGAAATTCCTGGCTCCGCCCATGGTGGAGGCTAATACCTAATGTTAGGGTGAAGATCAGATATATATGTGTGAAGGGTGAAAATTAATTATGCAAAGTGCAAGTAACTAATCAAACTATGTGTGGGGTAGGGGAACTATATGTTCTATACAATAAACTAGGATTATTCACGGGTCAAATAAACTACGTGTTAGTTCAAGTAAACTATGTATAGAGTACAAGTAATTTTCTATGGTGCTAGTGATTTAACAAATACTATAGCTTGCAAAATGGTTCTTTTCTTGTGAAATTAACTGAGCAATTTGCAATTCTATATTGATCCAAAAACCTATGTACTCTCTTTGTCTCATTTTATTTATTAAATATTTTTATTCTACTTTGAAAAATCAATTATCAAAATATTACAGATTTTATCTTTTACTCTATCTTTTGAATTGATTTGACAGTTCTATTTTTTTTTAGATATTTTTAAATTATTGAAAGGCAATTTTGTGAAGTTCAAATTCCTAAACTTTGACCAAGGATGAAAAAATTCAATAAAAAAAAAAAAATTCAACTTGGGTGAAAAAATCTCAGACAATGCCAATGTTAGATAATAGAGTAGAAAAGCAAAGAATAATTGTTGTCAATTGTCATTTATTCTAAAGTAAATATTTTATGTGATAAATATTTAACTTCGAGAATTGATTGCAAATGTCCATGTAGTTCATGGATTAGTTTCGATTAGTTGCCTCTGTTTGATTTATTTTTTTAAGTGTCTCATGCAAGTGAGTGCAAATTTAACATATTTCACTCGCACCAAACACATCCCCTTGCACTTAAAAATTGCACAATTGCAAGTTCACAAGGCGTGGCTATGGGCGTTGGAGATTTTCTTGATGGAGTTTCGATCAAGGGAGTTGCAGTGTAGGGTTTGGAACAAGTTTTAATCCACCTTTTACGAGTCGACCCTTCAACCAAATTTTCTCTCAAAAAAAATTTGAAGTTCTATTCTAGAATGAAGAGCAAACAGAATACATATGCATGTATATACATGGTACAAAAAGAGCTGGATGGAAGTATAGGGTGCCATGAGATTTGAATATGGCTCACTCAAGCCATTAATCTTATTATTTCAAATTCAAAATTGGCTTTGTATGTGTATTTGCATCAAAATGTGTTACAAGACCGTCTACCCAATACGTATCCCAGCTCTCCTGCAGCTGCAACCCATGCAGGTAGCAGGGTCACAGGACAGGAAAATAGCCCACGTGAGACTGTTTCCTCCTCCATGTTCCAACCTCTGTCACATGATTCAAGCATGAACATGTATGTTTTATATATTTTCGCTTTAATGAATTTGTGAAAATCATGATAGTTCAAGATGTTAGAATTTGGGTCAATTTGAATGAGAAATTATTTCTCAAATTACAAAGGAAAATTACATTTTCTTTCCTGAATTTTTCTTTTCTTATCAAATGATCACAACATTTAAGATTATGCCAAATGGTGCTTTTCTGGCTGAATGGGTGCCTATACCTCTTCTAAGAGGTGTGATCATCCAAAAAGCGTCATACCTCTTCTAAGAAGTGCGATAATTTCTATTTAAATCCATGATCATTCATCATTTAGGAGACATTATTAATTAAAAATTGAAAGTGTTAAAAGTGCATAACATCATTCTGCATTTTAGTATATATTTAGAGAGAGAGAAAACACTTAAAGGTCTGCCGTAACTTCTAATTTGTAGTACTTACTATCAGAAGATTCGAAACTGTTGTAAATCCTCTGATCCTGGGAGTCCGTTAACGCATATTCCGTGAGTACCAAGTGCGATTCCCGTTAAACGTTTAAGAATACTGATCTAATTCAGGACTCACCATATCAAATCTCTATTCCTTATTTATTTTATAAGTTCATTATTTACATTTATTCTTTCTTCTTATTTTTCTGTGTTTAAAGAATTTTACAATTTTTATTTAAAACTTTCTGTTTATGTTACAGAAAAATCAACACTTTTTTTCTAACACAAGATTCTAGATTCATGAGTTGTTAATCAAATAACAACATTAAGATTATATTTTACATGTGGTATCAGAGCACTGATTATGAACATCATAATTTTTCATTAAGAATAATTAAATATATTCAATTAATTACGCTATCAATCTCGACGAACCTTCTATTATGTGATTGAGGAAAATCATGTTGTGCATTATTATGATATTTTGGTGATGATGCGTTAAAAGATTCATGATGCATTATAATGTATTGTAATAAGAGTTAGGTATTTATTGTTTTTGTTTATATACATATTATATATATATATATATATATATATATATATATATATTCAATCCAATTATTTTATTTTATTTTAATGACCATCATGCATACATACATATTACTTGGATGATATTGTAGTATGTCATGATGTTTTCATATTTTTATCTAAGTTTTGAAAAAAATAAAAACATCTTTGCTTAACCATTCGTTTTATTTTTTTTGTTTATATGGTTTTTTTTTAAAAAATTAAAAAAAAATATGTTTTCATATTCTTCTCGTCGTAAAATCGAAAAAGTATATAATTTAGATAAACGGTAAAAAAAATCACTATTTTTTTTTCTAAAATGAAAGCTACTAAAAAAACTAAAAAAATATAACTCAAATAGGGATTGAGACGTGAAATGCTTATATGAGAAAACAACCAGTATATTACTATTTTTGAAAATTTTATGGAAACATCTTGAATACTTTGTGAAAACGTTTCGGATATTTTTTTGAAACCTCTTTAAAACTCAATTGAGAAGTGAAAGGCTTTTCAGCAAAAATAATCAAATACATTTTGGGGAGTGTAATGGAAATTTTCTAAATACTTACGGAAAACTTTTCGGGTACTTTTTAGAAACTTTAAAGTAACTAAAGGAAAACTTGTAATAAACTATTTGGAAGCTTGCTGAAATATTTATTGAATTGTTTTTTTGAAGAATCTGTAGCCAATATTAAATAATTCCTTCTAAACATATTCCCAATAATAATAATAATAATAAAAACTCGATTGGTTTCTAATTTTGAAACGAAAAAGAGTAAGAATTTTTTTCTTTTACATTTAAAAATTTTTCTTTTATATTATTCTCTCTTTCTTTCATTTTTTTCTTTTTGTTTATTTAAATTATTTTTTTTGTTTTATTTCCTCTTTCTTTTAAAACTAAACAAAGAAAAAGCATTTTTCATTTTTATTTGGCTTAATTTCACAAACACCCCCTCAACTATGCCTTTTATCACTTTCACCCCTCATTTAAAAAATAAATCATATTGATCTCTTAACTATTTAATTGTACTACTTACACCATTTTTATTACTAATCTATTTGAAATAGTAATGAAAATCGATCACGTGTTGTCCATGTGTTCTTAAATTAAAAGCCTTTATATATAAAATATTCTTATTTTTTTATAAAAAATAAGTCAACGTTCTATTTAAACTCTTATTAATAAAAGTTTTGTTTGTTTTCACAATGCAAAAAATAAGTCAACGTTCTATTTAAACTCTTATTAATAAGAGTTTTGTTTGTTTTCACAATGACTGAATAAGAATGTATATGGAGTATTAACTTGTTTTTTATAAAAAAAATAGTGTTATTTTAGGTATAAGGGCATTTAATTTAAGCACATAGATATCACGTGATCGATTTTCATCACTATTTCAAATAATTAGTAACGGAAGGGGTGTATTAGTTAAGAGGATCAATATGATTCACTTTTTAGCTGAAGGGTAAAAGTAATAAAAAACGATAATTTAGGAGATATTT
>CM018899.1:15702201-15707201 GCA_009663005.1 Actinidia chinensis
CCCATAGTTTAGAGAGAGAAAGTAGAGTAGGTGAGCAATTGATGTTAAGGCTCCGTTTTGTAATACTTAAAAGTCAAGTTTTTTTTAAATTTGCTATTCAAAAGACTAATTTTTTTTGATTTTTTGACTTTTGTAACTTTACTATAATTAAAATTAAGAAAAAAAGGAAAAGCAAAAAGCAAAAAAATCAAAGTAAAAAAATAAAATAAAAATGTGAAAAAAATTGGTGCCAAACGGAAGCTAAATCATGTGGAAAGAGAGAGGGGCTAAAACCGTCCTTTACAAATCATGAGAGCATCAATCCATCTGAAAAGTTAACATTACAAAAATAGACGAGCTTGCACTGACTAAAAGGAGAAAAATAAAAAAAAAATACTGTTTTGACATGCTCATAGACCGCCCTTTAACCGGTCGACGGACACTAAATAAAAAGCAACATTCAACAGCAATACTCTCCGTTTGTTTATACTTAAAAGTTAATTTTTTTTAAACATGTTATAAAACAAGTTAATTTTTTTTTTACTTTAATTAAAAAAAAAAAAAAAAAAACTCTAACTGATTTTTTTGCTTATAAACTTAAAAAAAACAGTCAAAAAACTGATACCAAATAGAGCCTTAGTAATTTAATCATGATGTCAGCCTTGTATTGTGATGAGTTTGAATCTTTTGAAGTGTAGTATACTTAGAGTATACAAAACGACGTCATTTTAATTAACAGTAAAACGATGTTATTTTATATTTAGTGCAAAGCATGTTATTTTAAATTTTTGAAGTTATAACATATCATTTTTTTGACCTCCATACACACTCCACAAAACCGCAACGTTATAGACAACCCTAAAAATCCGTATTGTAATATCGTTAGCGTATCAAAATTGAGTTGGGTCTGATGTGGATTAGGAAAGTGGAAAGAAAAGGGATAAATATTTGCCAAAAAATCGTGGGTAAATCATGCAAATGGTCCTGCAATAAATTATTCATCTCGTGTCATTTTTATTTCTCTCCTACTAATTATCTCAATTTCATCTTAAATTTTATGTGGTCCTTTACTAACTATAATTTCTTTTAAAGTTTTTTATTATAAAAATAATATTTAATTTTTTTAATCTTTGATATATATCATGAATCCGACTAGATAAATTTCTTTGATAGCTAGCACATTGTAAAAGAATCATCTCTTTATAATTACTTGAGTCTAATCCATTATCGATATCAAAGACCAAAAAAAATTCAAAACCTTTTTTATTATAAAAAAACTTAGAAAGAAAAATCTAAATTAAAAAAAAGTCCACATAAAACCCAATTGTATACCTTAAAGACGAAATTGAGAAAATTAATATATAAAGAACCAAAGTAACATAAAATGAATACTTTAGAGACCATTGATATAATTTATCCTAAAATCATTTTCTTGTTGGTATGCCACAAAAAGATAGTAATATGGCAAAATTTACCAGCGGTCCCAGTATACAAGTTTTATATCTTTATTCCTCAAGTTCTAATTTTGTCAATATCATATCCGAGGTATTTAATTCTAACTCAGGATTTTTTTAAAAATTTTGACAAAATCGTCAATGTAAATTTTGACAATCCAAAGGTACACCCGTCTCAATAACTAATATAACAACAACAACGACAATAATAAGCAACTACTGGGCTCAATATACAACCGTGTCACTACCAAACTCAATATACAACAATACTACTACAAGGCCACTATCGGGCTAAATATACATCATGCACTAGGAATAAAATATAAGTTGAAGATGCATAATTATCTAAGTTAACAAATATACATGTTTGTTTACATTTTTCATTTACATAAAAATCAAAAAATAAATAAATATATCATCCACAAGATGTATCTCAAAAAGGGGAGTCTCGTCAGGATGCCAAGTTACACATTTACCTAAAAAGATATCCAAACAACGTGGATAAACATAAAACTTGTAATAATTTTTAACCAATATAAAATTGCAATAACTTTCTCACAAAACGCACATTCAACCCCTCACATATGGTTCAAAAAGGGGAAAAGAGAGGGGGAGAGGGGGAAGAGAGTATCTCACTCTCTCACACACACAATCGCTCTATCAGTTCTACTATAAAACATAAACATCAACTCTCAAAATCTAACTATAAAACAAATAATCCGCACTTTGACTCACAAATCAAACAATACTACAATCAACACAGAGAGAGAATCATATTCTGGTAAGTGTACATACTTACCACTCGACTAATCCCTACGTCTCGCGAGTCAATATCATTTTCTACCCCTTACGTAAGCATATTACGCCGATCACGTCAGATAAGGACTCAACTTCAGTGATTGTACATCCTCCTCTACCTTTTACGTAGTCATGTACAACTCGACTAATCATCCGTTCTCCTTCTAACCCTTACGTAGGTATCTACTACTTGACCAATTAATCCGTTCTGACTAATCAACATCCTCTTCTACTTCTTACGTACTTATGTTACCCTAATGACATATCCCGACTCAAGATTGATAACATCACACCCCCCTCTTTTTAAAGTATGTCTCACCTAAGGAGCACTCTCATCCTAATTCAACATATCAACAAACTCTTCACCAAGTCAACACTTCAACCACGGCAAATTACAAGCTAAGCACCAGCTACATAATTTCAACGTGCCTTTCAGACAATCTTAGCACCTACACACATAAACTCAACAAGTTCACAATTAAAGCTCACTTTGCCAAAACTTAAAACACTTAATTACGTTTGTAAATCAAGCATGTTTCACATTTCGTTATAGGCGAGCAATCACATAATCACTATTTATTCCACAATAAGTAACACTCAACCATATAAGAATATAAATACACAGTTTTTATACTCTTTTCCTATTTCCAAAATTATAAAGAAAGTTAAAAATCCCAACCTCAAAGGGGGTGTGAAACCCACGTCACCCGAATCGGACGGTGTCCCAGACGAAGAGTGGGGCATGTGTGGTGGTCCCGCGGTGAGGTTATTCACCCGTGAAAGAGGAATTTGGGGAAAAGGGAAATTTGGGGGAAGAGGAGAGAGAAGGGGAAGGGGAATGGTGCTGGACAGAAGGGAGGTGACGGAGAAAGGGAGGTCGGAAGACAGAGGGGGTGAGCTGTGGTCGTCGCTGGCGTCGGCGGTGGTAACCGTATTGGTGTCCGGCAGAGAGAGGGATCGCGCAAATCCCGGGGGGTGGGGGTCGTGTGAGGGTCGGAGAGAGAAAGGTAATCGGGGGAAGGGGGGAGGAGGGTGATCGGCGCGGCTGTGATGGTATCGGCCGGCGGTGATCGAGAGAGAGGGAGATAACAATTTGGGGTGGGGTGGGGTGCGACTGAAACAAATGGGACGGAGCTGCCTTCTGGTTGCTCTCAAAAGCTAAAGCTTGCTCAAATGGTCCGACTCCCATGCCCATGATGGTTTCTGGCTGATTTTAACTCTTGGATATCATAAAAGAATCTCAGCCACTGATTTTAATTTTACGACTCCCTTCAAGTATGCACACTTGTTTCTTTATTTTTCTAAATTAAAAATTCTTACATGTCATCTCATTAAACTTTTTAGGATGGAGGATGTTAATACGAGCTCGCTCGTTGTGGCGCGCCCACATCTATCCATTTGGAGTGGATCTCATAAGTTTTTTTTTTTAAAATAGGGTCGACCCCCAAATGGGTGGATATAGGTGCGCTACGTAGGCGAGCCCATCTGAACATGACTCTTTTAGGATTGAAACTAGCCCCAAGCCGTTAACAGAAATTTAAAATCACTAAATAAAATTAGTAAGTAGTGTCAGATAACTGATAAAAATAATTTCGTTGTAGCATAAGTATACTTAGGCTCCGTTTGACACCAGTTTTTTTCATCTTTTTTTTTTTGCTTTTTGTCTTAAAATAAGTAAAAAAATCAATCAGAATTGACTTTTTTACTTGTCTGATGGTTTGCTTTTTGCCTTAATTTTTGCCTAAAGTAAAGGCCACAAAAGCAAAAAGTCAAAAAATCTTGACCTTTTTAATAGCAAAATTAAAAAAAGCTTGACTTTTAAATATTATCAAACGGAGCTTTAATCTAATATGCTTTGTGGTTCGATTGACTTAATAAATTCTTTCGGCTAACCAACGTGTAATATCAAGTTATACTCATCATAGAGTAACCCATATGCGTGTGCAAGGTACACAACCTACACCAATTTTCAATACCTTAGCCGCAAACAACCGCCATACCGAATTGGTAGTTAAACTGCCTTAAATTAGTTATTAAGTCATCTTAATAAAATTAAACAGACCGAATTGGTAGCTTGGCTGCTTTGATAAATTAAATGTTTTAAAGACAAAATTGTTCTTTACTCCACTTTTAATACACTTTACGTTTTTTCTTTATAATAGAAAATTATATATATATAAAAACATTCACTTTATTACACATATTTGAATTAAAAAACAACAACATAATTTACGGATAAAAACAAAATGAATTTGAATGTACAAAATGGAGCATGAATATCAATTTAGAAAATAGTTTGTGTGAGATTTATCTATCATATCCTCATTGAGGGTGCGTATATCGATGGAGTTTAAATTTGAGAATCGAATATAGAGAAATATTCCTTAATTTGTACTCTATCCCCCAAAATGACAAATGGAACAGAAGCTATACTTATTTCATCACATTGGATAAGAAAAAAAAGTTCATGGTTGCTCTCTAATGCAATTTATATCATACTTTATATATATTCATATATAATACTAATTGAGTTTTTGGCAATACACACATATATATAAGTTTTAAAGTATATATAATTTAAAAAAAATCTTAAAATAAATATTTCTAAATAATTACTTTTAATTGTTATTTGTAAAATATATACTAAATTGTTAGAATCTTTCTTTAAATGTTTGGTTCTTTAATCAAATATTTATTTAGAATATATAAAAAAAATAGTTCATAGAAATTATTTTTTCACATGGTTATATCAATAGATTATTAATTAAA
>CM018899.1:15722201-15724701 GCA_009663005.1 Actinidia chinensis
CCAGAGGCCCACCTCTCGAGTCCATTGATTTGGTTAGAACTGGTCTATTATTAGATTTTGCTAAGAAAGATCATTTATGAAAAAAACGGAGTTATCAGAGATGAATAGTATGTCAATCATTTTTTTCTGAACATTGGCAAATACACATCATAATTGTTATGAACAAAATCAATACGTTCATTTTCCTATATGTGAATAATGTCTATGCGTACAGGTTTATAAAGGTGAATAATTATTTCTTATTTACTTATATATATTCAAATTTGATAATGAACCATTTACTTACTGTTGCTATATTGTATTATTTTGAAACATCTATTTCATGATCTTCCATTGTTCACTTTGCTATAAAGGTTTTGTAGCGTATAATACTCTACATACAAGATGACAATGGAGGAAAAATATTGAAAAAAATAAAAATAGGGTATCTATATGAGGTATATGGTATACCAAGTGGGTTGTACTTATAGTGAGGGGTGCTGGGATATGTACGTATACTTTTTGGCCAGTTAATTATGACAGATAGTTTTATAATGTAAGTACTCTAGTATTTATTTTTATTCAGTGGTAAATTACTTGATACTTATTTTATGCAAATGTGTCGCTGCCTATAAAACAAAAGACATGTTGTAGTAAATTTTTTCCACTCAAATAAAAGCAAAAAAAAATAATAGCGTATTTGCAATGTAGAGGACAATGAAAGTATGAAAATCAGTTATCTTTTTTTTGGCTTAATTTCACAAACATATCCTAAATTATTGCATTTTATCACTTTCACCCCTCATATTGACCCATTAACTATTTAAGTGTATCACTTTCCATTACTAATCTGTTTAAAATAGTGATGAAAATCAATCACATGTTATCTATGTGCTTAAATTAAATGCCCTTATATCTAAAATATTTAAATAAATCAACGCTCTATTTAAAAGTTTATTAATAAGGGTTAGATTTGTTTTCAATGGCTGAATAAGCCTGTATATATAGAGTATTGACTTATTTTTTACAAAATAATAATTGTATTTTAGATATAATGATATTTAATTTAAGTTAATGGACAACAAAAAAACACGTGATGATTTTTATAATATTACAAACAGATGTAGTAACGACAGGAGTGTAAGTAATAAATTAAATAGTTGTTAAAGGGATAATATGAGTTATACAGTTTTAGGATTGCAATTGAGTGAAGTGATAAAAGACAATAGTTTAGAGAATGTTTGTGAAATTAAATTTTTTTTTTATAGTCAAAATAGTAATTTTGAGTTGAGGAAAAAATAAAAAAAAAAAAAAAAGCTCACCAAGGCCTAGACAAATACATCTTTTTCAGTTGTCTTTACATTACCAGAAACAATCAAATAGCCACAACAATAAACGAAGATCACATCAAATGCCCCTTTCAGGAACACATCAAGTCAAATTTCCCATCTTCAGCATCTGTCCCTCTCTATTCTAAAATTATTTTCCTCTCTCTAAATTTGATCAATCAACCGGCAACATACCGTCGGCGTCCTTCTCCATCTACCTCCAGTGTACATCTACCTCCACTGTATTTGAATTAAGGATCTAATATAAAAAATAAAATAAAAAAGTAATAAAATAGATGTTACAATTAACATTTTTTCTTAGTCATGATAAATAAAACTGAACGAGCCAAACAGTAAATAAATTTAGTTTGAAAAAATTATCAAATTCATAAAATGTGTTCGAGTATAGTTTATTTTTTAATCGAATCAGGATTGAATAGCTTAAATTTTTTAAGCATTATTATAAGATTATTAAGCTGAGTCGGTGATTGTTTAAACTTGATTTGAAAACTTAATAAAGTTTAAAAAATATATAAATTTGTTTATTTAACAAACCGATCTTAACTTGATCTCCAGTGGAGCTTAAGTATCTGAGTTCATTTATCAATTGTATTTTTCTCTTGAACAAGAAAGAAGAAGGAAAACCTAGGTCACACAATCTGTGGGTGTTGGCCCTCAAATTGCGCTTCAAGTCAACAATATACAATCCGTGAATGTTGAATCAAGAGGTGGAGTGTGAGAGATTTTTGGTGGTTTTGTATGAGAATTGGGGATAAGAGGACAAGTGTTGATGAGAAGCGAATTGGGCAGTTGTGATGGTGGGTTCGAACACAGAGAGAGAGAGTGAAGACGTGGAGAGAGAGGAAGATGAGGAGAGCGAGAATGTGGATTGGGTTTTGGATATGAGGTGATTAAAATTGGTGCATCTCAGAGGACTATTGATGGTGGATTTGAAGGAATTTGAATATGGTGATGAAGACGAGGCGAAGAGATTGTTGTTCTTATTGTTGTTGATTTCGATGGTTCGTCTTCGAGCGATCCCTGTTTCTCTCTTTCCTCTCCCTCTTGGACCCCTTTCCCTCTTTCTGACTGAGATATTATAATATATATATATATGTTAAAATGACTAACAATATTTAATTTTCGTAATTTATTTATTAATAAATAAATATATATAAATTTAATATATTATT
>CM018899.1:15777201-15782201 GCA_009663005.1 Actinidia chinensis
CAGAATCGGATCAAATCGGCCGATTTAATCGGGAATTGGCACTTAATTTGTCCAGGATATATCTTTTATCAGAAATGCAAGTGAACCGGATTGAACCGGTTGAATCGGACTATTTTTTATCGAACCAGGCGATTTTTTAACTGAAAAAATTGGGCGATTTTTAACATATTAATATTTTTTTAACAAATCAAAATTTCTATATAAAAAAAATCTAATTTTTTTATAAAATTTATAATATTTTGATAGCCCTAAAAAATCGTAACATTCCATATAATATTTTGACAAACCTAAATCATTTGTCGAAAATTTTGATCAATTTTTTTATAACAAAAAAAATTTCAATCATGCGAGATCAATATTGAAATTTTCAATCTGTCAAAAAATCACGATCGAGAACCTCAACGAGAGACACAATCACACTAATCTCGAATAATCTACGCAAAATCCGATCGAAAAATCTCTAATCGCAACAAAAACTGCTGAAACTATTTGAAATCACTACAAAATTCCAACAAAACGATTTTCAAAATATAAAAAGAGCAATATTCAATGTAATATTTTAATACTTTTAAATATATTTTTCATAATCAACTTTCAAACAACTACATAGTAATTCAAAGGAGTAAAAAAAGTTTTTTATTTTTATTATTTATAATAAAAAAATATTTTTATTATTTATTAATTATAAGACTGGTTGGACCGTGGTTGATTTAGTAAACCGTTGAAGTAGTGATTTAACCGTAACTATGGTAAGAAGTGCGAAAATGGAAATAACAGCACTCTTCTCGCAATATAAAAAAAAAAGATTCTAGGACATTTTTGTCTTTCACAACTACTTTAGAGTTTCATTGTTGTCCTTAAAGTTTCACATGATTTCCAATTTAATTCCCTCTAATTTCAATTTTCAACATAATACCATGGAAGTTTTAATATTCATAAAAGGACACATGTCACATCAATGAAATATCATAGTTGAAGGCAGATCAAAGAAGAAAATTAAGACCTAGGTATTCATGTTACTACGTAGTAGGAGTGTGCATGAGTCGGGTCGAGTCAGGTCGGTAACAGATTCAGAATTGATTTGACCTTGATCGGTTATCTATTTTTAAACTCAGAATTAACTCGACCATCTAAAAAAATCGAACTGAACCAACTCGAGTAAAATCGGTTTGATTCTCGATTCTATATCTATCGGGTCGGGTCTGCCGATTTATTTAAAGTTTAAAAAAAAAATAAGATGGCACTAAAAAATAAATATAACCCTTACACAATAATACATTATTTAAAATAATACAAACCAATATCTAACACACAAAAGTCTCCAATAAATGCATTGCATGACTATATGATCAGGTCTAGATTTTGATTATCGAGTTGGACCTGTTCGGATCGGGTCGGATCTCGGTCCAAAAATAATATAGACCCAAAATCGAATCATGAGCATGATAAAACGGAACCAACACCACCCAATGAGGTCAGGTTGGTTCGGGTCTCGGGTCTCTCGAGTCTTTTGTGCACCCCTACTACATAGCATATGTAAAGTGTCACAGCAAATAGTTTCCCAAACTTACGTTCAGACTTATTATATTTTTAAAAAAATATATATTTACAATCATCCGTTTTGAATTCTTTTTGACGTTGAAGGGGATTGACTACTTTAATTGCCTTTTAGTTTTGTTATTTTTTTAATTAAGAACTACTATTTTTATTATTTATGCTTTTGTTATTGGGTTTTGTTTAACATTTTCAAATAAAAATTATTTAAATAATAATATATCGCTGATAGAGGTATAATTTATATTTTAGTGAGAGGTAAAATTGGAATAAAATATACCTCAATGAACATTGAGTTTCTTCAAACAAGTTAACAAAATAAGACTTGTAGTTTGAAGGGAATTTTCTTTGGAACTTGTCCATATTTCAATTATGGGTAATTTTTTCAAGGGGAATTTCACCGTGGTCTTGCAGTTGGACCAAATTTTCACCTTAGTTCTTATAGTTTTTATTTGAATAATTAGAAATTTGAATTTTTGGACGCTTTGGTTAATGGGGTCCTCCTATTAATAATTGTTAAAAATTTGAATGAAAAGTGAATAAGTGAAGACGAATCGTAAATAACGATTTTGACATTTTTCTAGATCAAACAGTGAACATTTGTACACTGAATCGTGAATATTAGTGAATCAAATAGCGAACAACTAATATATAACCGAATAAGTATGCAAAATGAACACATATTACTTAACCAAAACGATCGAATGTGAACATTAGTGAATTGAACCAAATCGAATCGTGAATATTAATGCACCAAATCGAACTACATGTGAACATTAGTGAATTGACCCGAACCGAATCATGAATATTAATGAGCCAAATCAAAATCGTGAATAACTGATAATTCACGGTTCGATTCAGATAAACTTTGCAGTTCGGATTAAAAAATCGCAAAACAAACATTGAGTTATCGATTCGATTTTTTTGAACTGTGGATCAACAGAATTGTTAGTATTTTTACCACCAGCATTTTAGTTTGGCTAAAGTTCGTTTTGATCATTGAAAATAGTCACGTGAGCTTTTACATACAATATTTCCTTCTAATTTATTAATAGGTATTGACGTAATTTTCATGTTAAACTAAAATTGAAACTTCAACGTTCAAATCGTTTAAATGAAAGCTATAAATTAAATTTTATACAAAATGCAACGTAAATATGAAGTTTATGCACATCTAATCAACATTTTCCGTATCATGGATTTATTGAGAAAATCAAAAAACTTAGCTAATTATTTTTAATAAATTTATTATATATCAATAAATAATTGAATATACGTATACTCTTTATTTCCGTTGGGACTGAGTTACGGTAAGCGTAACTGCTCTGAGGCTGGTTCAGACTTCAAAAGGATGTGATGACGTGGATCGGGTTGGGGTCTGTTACAGCTTACGTGTTTTGACTGTCGTTTTAGCCAATTGTACCTATTCTGGGAGGCAGCAACACCCTCATGTTTCCATTTATCTGACATCATTTCCCATCACTCACACCCACCTTGTATTGGGTGTGTCCAATTTTATTTTACTTTTTTATTTTTTATTTTTAAATATTTTATTTATTTAGAGTTAAAAAAATATATATATATATTGCCAAGTATAAATTTATGTTAGACTATCTTATATTAGCTCACTTATTGTGAATTTTTGTTTTATAAATACGGGTTTTGGGGGGGGGGGGGGAAAAAAAAAAACCAAGTCTGGATTAGCCGCATGGAAAGCCCAATCATGTGTGATCTTGGGCTAGTGTTGCACCTATTAATTAATGTGGTTGAGATATTTATGTGGGCCTAATTAGTCATTGAGCCCTTTATGGCGTGGCCAATGTGACTAGAATTTTATTTATTTATTTATAAAAATAAAGGCTAAGTCCCCCTCTTTTTCCATATACGAAGACAGAATCTCATAAAATTCGGTCATCCGAAAGTGGGTGCAAAAGGAAGGACTAAGCCATTAACAAGTATTTTTCCAGGATTGAATCATCGCTTCATTGAGATTAATAATAATGGAGCTTCAGGTAAGTTTTCCGCATTCGTTTTGATTATGTTGATGTTCTTATATTCACCATTAATACATATTATGTATATATTTATCTTACATTAATTTTCATAAGCCTTTTTTCCTTTTTTTTTTGTTTTTTACATTTAGTAATTTTTTTAACTGTTTGTATATAATTTTTTATTTTTTTGATTCATCTAAATGAGAGAACTCTAAAAATATTAAAATTTTAAGTATTAAAAATTAAAAAAAGCTAAAGACTAAAAAAAGGAGCTAATTTGTTGAATAAAAATTATTATCTTTTATTTTTTATTTTTTATTTTTTAGTGAATCCCAAATTAAATACAAAAAATACACTTTCCACTCCTTATCAAACTGTTAAAAATATTTATCAATCACGGAAAAACTTTTATAAAAAAATATTTAAAAAATCTAAGAAAAAACTAAGCTAAATTAGTCTTAAATGAGAAACCAATAAAAAAACACAAAAGAGAAAAATTATCTTAAAAATTAAAAAGATGGAATTTAGTGAGGTTTTAAATGGATCAAGGATTAATGGGAGAAAAAAATTTAAACGATTCAATCATTCAGGATAATTGGATCATCTATTTTTTTTTTCCTCACCAAATCCTTTATTCAAACAACTTTTTTTGTTTGTGTCGCCGTGATATTCACCCCTTAATTTTTTGGGGGGATACCAAGTTATAAAAAATACTTTTTTTTTTGTTTTTTGTTAAAATTTAACTTTGAATTATGTAAATCATTCCAAAAAAAAAAATTCAAACATATAATATTTTAATTAAGTCCACATAAAACATGAATACTATTGGAAATACTAAAAAAACAAAGCGATTCTCTAAATTAAAAAGTTGAAATCTTAACTAATCGAGCTTCGAAAAATATTTGAAAAAACAAAAGAAAGAGCAAGATAAGTTAAAAAGTTAATTGACTAAAATACCCTAAATAACAAAATTTAGGAAAATCTTGTCCAAAAAAATTTGTATAATGAGAATAAAATATCCCTAAGGGGGCGGGGGCTTTGAGAACGGATTTCGGATCCTTTGAAATGGAAGTATGGTGAAGTAGTTCTGAAGTGCACAATGGATTCAAACGATGTCGTTTTAATTAACAATTAAAACGACGTCGTTTAGATTCTAAAGTGCACAAAACGATATTATTTTATGCATTTCAAGATCACTTTACCATACTCTCATTTAGAGGATCCAAACTCCTTTGAGAACAAATCTTTTTGAAGCTATACGAATCATGATGGGTAGGCACTCATTAGGTGACATTAACCAATGGAGGTCTATTATCATACACAGTTATTACACCGAAAAATCATTATTACTAACCCTAAAAAAGAAGAAAAGAAAAGAAAATTAGTCATTACTTGCTGTTATCAAACCAACCTTAAAATAGAAAGAAAAAAAAACGGGTCATTGCAATCAAG
>CM018899.1:15794701-15797201 GCA_009663005.1 Actinidia chinensis
AATGTAGCGGATTTAGCTCTTCTAATCGACCTAATGCCATCCAAACATCTTTAAATATCAACCGCTGAATACTCCTTGAGATCGCATTTAACTTTGCCCCAGAAAACAACCCTCAATTTAATTAAGTCAACAAGCTTTGCTTTAACAATATTCACGTTGGAAAAGATCAGTTCATTTCTCGCTTTCCATAAAGACCATATTATCGCAAAGAAGATCGCCTCCCAGCAAGCTTTCTCCACATCTTTGAAAGAGTTGGAAAACCATCCTCCATAAGGTCAAAATCGGTTAGCGGGCAGACCCACGAACTTCCCCACCATTGTAGACCACTGAGACCAAATCGACCAAGAAAAATTACAAAAAGCAATTCAATGGTCAACCGATTCCATACAATCATTGCATAAGGGTTAATGGGAATGCATCAATCAATTAAATTGAGACGAGTGTTATCTTCCCTGAACTGCCATTCATGCAAAAAAAACACTTCGACTCTATAAGGACAAATATTTCTCCATATCAGATTAATAGAGCGACCAACTTGATTTTCTTGAAGTGCTTTAGATTCCCATTGTCATAAAAGGTAAAGGATTTGATTGAGAAGAAAAAAGGACCTAACTTTATCCCCCGCCACGTAAATCATCGGCTTTACTATTAGGAAATAACCACGTCGTCCAACAGTTGTTGGAGTTGGGATAAGAGCTCCTCTTCCACACAAAGAGGTTCCTCCTTAAAAGTCAAGTGTCCATTCACGTCTTCCGAGTTACACCACAAAAATCACGATTGCTGGCCCTCTTTGTTATGGGATAAACAAATGTCTCGGGAAAGTTTCCTTGAGACATCTCTGACCATACCAAAGTCATTCCAAAAAACTAGTGTTTTCTCCCGAACCCATACATGAATATGAATTGAAAGCTAGTAGGAAGAATGTCATTCACCTCGATCAAGGCCCAAAACCGATGGATGATATATACCCCCCAACTTTAGATAAAGCATTAGCTCTTGGAACCGAGGGGAGCCGGCATTCTTCGAGACCCATAGTTGCTTTGTGACTTTTTTAACCAAAGCGGTTTGCTGATCAATGCCCGAATCTCCACCACCATTTGCTAAAGAGCTGAGTTGAAGGCCAAGTAGTAGTTCTTCGGAATATGAGGCCCCACCCATACTTTTTTCCTTCATCGAAACCCACTGATCAAGGTGAATCTTCCGCTTCTCTTCTCATCTCCCCACAAAAATTGACGCTTGCAGCTTTTCCAATGAATAGCTATCCATGATGGCCATTTTGAACAACAGACATGAAGTAAATCGGAAGATTACCATGATGATTTAATGCGAGTGATACGACCCCTAAGGGTAATAAGTTTCCTCTTCCAAAAAGACAATCGCTTCTTGAACCTCTCTCCTATGGGCTTCCACAGTTGAAATTCTCTTCGACATGTTAGCCTCCAAAGGGAGGACCGAAGCTATGAATGAAAATGGGAGCTCACCCCTCTTACCTTTCAGCCAAATTTTGCACCACTTTTGAAGATCGATTACCGAGGGTGTAAATCCAACAACCATACTTTTTGAAAAAAATTTTGATTTTGAAACTAGAGATTAGCCAAAGCACGAAGGATTCTCTTAATCTTAATTAATTTATCTTTTATCATTTTCACAAAAAATCACCGTGTCATCTGCAAATTGGAAGATGAGAAAGAAACATTAACCTCAGCCATCCCAAAGGAAACTACATTTGCGATTAATTATGAAAACTTAGCTATGTGGAATAAGAATTCAATCATCTGCCACAATATTGAACAAGAAACGGGGAGGGATAGCGAGGATCACCTGGACGGTGGGTATACCTCTTTTGGTCTTGACAATCAGACGTCTCTGGACCGTTAATCAAATAGGACATAGACCCAATAGAAATAATTCTTGAATCCAGTTGCACCAGTTTTTTGCACCACAACCCTCATAATCTTGCAACAATCCATTAAAAACCCCTAATTTACACAGGTATACGCCTTCTTAAACAAAATCGATCTTAAATATCAACCATTGTTTTCTTGATGATTTCCACCCTTCGATGATTTCATTGGCACAATTAGAACACCTCCAAGATCTACCTCCCTCCAACAAATGCGGACTGGGATTCACAGATCACACTCGACAAAACTCTTTTCAGCCTTGCTGCTAAGACTTTGGCCAATAACTTGCATACCCATCCAACTATGCTAAGACGAATGTTCATTTTTACCAGTGTATACGAAAAAAAAATTCTCACACTTATCAGTATTAACAACAAACAATTAATTTTTTTTTATCTTTGTATGCATGAGCAAATGAAGAAGGTACACACATTTTGAAACACCAAAATAAAAAATTTCGCGAGTAATTTACTTACATTTTTCATAGTGTAATGTTATGAAATGTATATTTTATAATCCTTCATTAATTTATTTTATTCCAAAAGTAAGACTTACATGTCCTGTAAATATATAAACGGGTTGCTAATGGGGAATAA
>CM018899.1:15844701-15847201 GCA_009663005.1 Actinidia chinensis
TTTTTAATTTGTATATTCCTTCAAAGATCCCGGTTACTTGTGTAAATTATTCTGTGTGTCATAAAAACTCAGTTGTATATCGACTTTGTTCCTTGGTTCCCTGTTTTGGGGGGATGATCTCACAATTTTGTACAATTTATCAAACCAAAGTAATCTACTTTTCTTTGAACCTCTGTTTTCACCATTGCAGGTTTTACATTCTTGTTTGTAAATCTCAATGAATCGACTAAGATCGAAGGCCTGGAAAGCTGTGACATGAACCAGCTCGGCAGTATCGGGAGCAAAACTAAGGGTTGATATTTCTCTACAAACATCAACTGGGATTCCAAAATTTTGCGGATGGGCAGTACCCAGCCAGCACTGTGAACCAATACAGATGTCCATTCTTATCTCTTCATTTCTCTCACTAGCAGATCAGATTGGCACAGCTAGAAAAGCTTGTCCTTTATTTTGTTGTATTTATTACTTTTGTAATTAAAGTTAGTAAATTGTCCAGATTAAAATATAGTAAAAAAATATGAACTGACCAAAGCTATTGTAGCTTGTGAACAAGAATGAAACTTGGTGTTACTCAAATTAATCAATGTTTCCAAATTATTTATCAATGAAATTCACTTAATTTATGTATATTTTAGTATTTTTAATTTTGAATGTTATAAAAAAAAAAGCAAACAAAAAATATAAAAATATAAAAAGAATATAAAACATTCACTTACATAAAATATAAAAAAAAAATAAAAATTAGGGTCAAGCCTGGCCCGAGCCCAAGTCCAAAGGAAAAAATAATAATTTCCGGACTAGGGCGACCACTAACAAAGTTAGGTCCGACCCAAGCCCGATCAATTTTTTTGGGGGGCTAATCCAGCTCGGTCCAAATTCCGAAAAAGCTCAAACTAAATTTGGGTCAGCACATTTGACAACTCTACTGCTAGAGGTGAGTCCTCACGATATGTGTGTAGAATTAATTTTTTTAATTCATTAATTTTGATTTTATTTTTTTATCGTTATAGTAACTTGAAATAGTTGCAAACAATTATTGTGTAGAGGGATGTTACGAATCTTAATTTGTAAGGGTATGTTTGGTAATATTTTTACTTTTTTGTATTTGTTTAGTTTTGTTTAATTTTTTATAAAATAAAAAAAAAATGTTTGTATTCACATTTTTTTTTAACTATTCAAATAAAAAAAAAAAAAAAAATAATGGGTGGGGGGTTTTTTTATGTTTGTGTTCATCTTTTTTAAAATTATTTAAAAACAAAAATATGGGTAGTGGTGGGGTGGAGACGGAATTGTGGAAGAGGTGGTGGCAATGGAGTCGGTGGTGGCGGTGAAGTTTTGGATGAGAGGGATGTGGAGTCGGTGATGGTGGAGGAGTCGGTGGTGGTGGTAGAGGTAAAGGTGGTTGGGGCGGCGGGGGTGGCAATGAAGTTTTTGATGATAGGGATGTAGATGCGGTGATTTTGTAAACAAAACAAAAATATATATATTTTTTTTTTACTATTTTTATAAATAGTGGTAGTAATTTTGCCTTATATATAATTATAAATAGCAACGCAAACAAGTTTTTGTTTCGTGAAAATAAAAAAATAAAAAATAAATAAAAAATAAAAATTAATGGGTTAACAAACATCACCTAAATATTACGTTCATGTTTGGTAAGTGTTATATCGAACTATGGCATTGTTACACTTGATATAAAGAAATGTTACGTGTGAATTTAAAAATTACTTTTTATTTTCAAAGGGCAATTAAGTTATACCTCCACGTTCGCTTAGTGTTATTATGCTTTCTATTAAAAGATATTACACATTTTATTTTGTAAATGTTATGCTCATCTAATAAGTATTATGCCAAATCATAGTGTTGTTACACCTTCTCTAGGCAAAAGTTATGCATCGATTTTGAAATAACTTTTTATTTTTAGAGAGAAAATAAAAATTGTCTCATTACTGTTATGTCTCCTTATATACCTTAAAATCTCAACCCATTATACCGAGCTCTTGGCCCATTATAATAAGTCTTCTAAGAATGCAATAAGAGTAATATTTAAATGATATTTTTGAGTTATTATAATAATAAGTAATTTTGGTTTTTTATCTTTTTGAAATTAATTTATCTTAAAGCATGTTAGTTCATCGAATTTTATAAAAGGGTCCAAGGTTCGCCTGGGGCCTCGGAAAACTTAAGGTCGACCCTATTAATGGTTATGAATGCTATGACATGGGTAAGTGTTTGTGATGTTTTTGTGATTAATGTTATGCATCGTTATTAATTGTTATACTAATGGTTATGAATATTATGGCATCATATTGTAAATGCTATGATATTTTGTAATTATATTATATTTTAAGAGGGCCACTTGTTGTTCACCTGTCAAATATGTCACTTTTGGGTGAAGTAGCCAGTTGTGGTTACACATGGGTGTGCTTAGATACACAATTTATGAGGTGTGTATTCAGGCTTCGTTCGGTATTATTTTTTTTTAGTTTTTTTTTAATTT
>CM018899.1:15857201-15859701 GCA_009663005.1 Actinidia chinensis
TAAATAAATTATCCCATCCACCAAAATAGATGAATGTGGTACTGCCGTGGCGAGCCCGTCTGATCAATACTCTCCACATATATATATGCCTGGAGTAGATTTGACAAAATCCCAAGAGGAAGGCAACCAGTACATGTAGGGTAGGGCTTCCATGGGCCGGATTGGTCTGGGTTCCATAAGAATCCATTACCAATCCAGTTTAACTTTCGGAAAAACTGAGACCGGAACCTAACCAATTACAAGTAGAGAACAAATCAAACCGATCGCCTAAATCGTTTTCGGTTCCGGTTCATCCAATTAACATTGTAAATATTTTGTATAATATAAAATTACAAACAAAATTATTTAGTTAAATAATCCATAACTTCATTATACTTCAAGTCAGGAACCAAAATTCTTATAAATAGTTTTTCCATAGATTGACTTCTTAAATGATATGTTACATCACTGCAACTCTAATATTACAATTAAGACTCATAAAAGTTTAGAATTTCCTAATGGATAACACAAAAAAAAGAATAAATAAAAAACTTAAAAAAAATTAATAATGATATAAAGAAAATAATTGATAATCTTGGATAGAGAAATAATGTGAAATTTTTTGATGGAAAATGGATAGAGTAATCCTAATATCCATGGGGAGTGAAAATATTTTTTGTTGGGAGAAAACTAGAGTAATCACGTTAGGTTGAATTAATGTTCTAGATAAAATGTATAGCGCATATATATATATATTATAAACATATATATATAATCGATTTCGGTCGCTTCGTTTCGAACCATCGGTTTTGAAATAAAAGCCGGTACCGAACCACTTTACCGTTCTTAATTTTTAAAAACCAGAACCTACCAAAACCATAGAACCAATCCAACATGCACGATTTAGTTCGGTTCGGTTCCCGATTTTCGGATTTTTTGGACACCCCTATTTAGGATACATTTTTATTGTAATACCCATGTAGGTGGTATTATACTCTACTGCTTTATTTGTTGTGTTTATTTTGTCGTATCCATATTGTTGGAGAATTTTCCATGACCCAATCATGAGATTTGCATGTATTATTATAATTTAAAAAGGGTCTAATTATTTTGTTAAAATCTATATTATAAAACAAAACTCATTTTGAATTTTAAATCTATCTCCCGTACAAATTCATTTGAGTGAATTCCACGGCTGAGATTTCACATGTGATTATTTTTTCCTCCCTAAAACTATCACTTCATTCTTCTCAAATGTGTAGGACCCATATAAATTTTGATCTAATGGATAAAAAACCTTTAAAATTGGGCATTTTTTTACCCATTGAATTATTGTTTACCCACAAAAAATAAAACTAAAACACACTTTTCTTTTTTTATATATTTAATATTCTTTTAAATTAATTGTGATTCAAGATGTTTATATTATCTTAGTCTTTGACATAATGAGTCTAAAAATATAAAAAAACTTATTTAATGTTGAAGATAAAATTATTTTTTTTTTAAATTTTTAGTGATTTTTTCTTAATTAGATAATTTTTATATTTTTAGATCTTTATCAAGAAAACTGAAAAATATAAAATACTGATTAATCGGGGGAAGTGAAAAAATTCACTAAACTAATAAAATATAAAAAATAAAAGTAGATAAAAAATTATCCCAAATATAAGGGAATCATTTTCATACGTCCATTTTCTTTAATTGTATTTTTTTTTTTTTTAATATTTATTAAAATTAATTTATTCAATACTTGTGTCATAAAATTATGGAGTAAAAAACATTTCAATAAATTTCTCATAATATGGACAAAAAATATAAATTTAACTAATACACCTAAGAGAGGATTAATTTTTTTTACTTACGGGTCGTTGGCTAGCTATATGGAGGGGGATAAGTTTTTAAAGGGAGCTAATTTTTAGGAAGAGGGATAACTTTTGAAGTGGGAATCACTTTAACCTTTATTTGATACTTTTTCGAATGGGGTGGATAAGGGTGGGGACATAGAACAAAACATATATAGCGAGAAACAACATAATCAATTATTTTAGATCTTACAAAACTATACATTTGTTTCTATATCTCTCTCAACCTCAATATACCTTTTGTTTCTGTTCTATACTTTTTTTTCTTCTCCCTCCTCCCCCTCTCCCTCCGGATAACTTTTATTTAGGGTCTAGGTTTACGTCCAAACATTTCCGCCTCTATCCACGGCATGCTGGGGGAAAAATTTCATCGCGGGGCAATAAATTATCCGTCCTCCCTTATCCGCCAGCCAAACGACTGGGGAACAAATTATCCGGGGAAAAGTTTTATCCCCTTCTAATCCACCAGCCAAACGACCCCTTAGTGTCCGTAAGTACGAACAATTACTAGTAAGATGATAAAATGAAAAGACTTGGCATGATTTTACTTTCCAAATAAGACAAAATCACACTTATTATTTAAAAAGAGAGAGAGAGAGATAAGTTTAAAGGGTTCTTTCTTACCATGCATCCATATCTTTCTATAAATTTATTCTACT
>CM018899.1:15894701-15897201 GCA_009663005.1 Actinidia chinensis
TAACTAGCAAAGTAGGGCAAATTTTAACAGCCGAACCAGTGCCCCCCTGTACAATGTTGGTGTTGCTAAGATTCCATAATATTAGAATTGGAATTTAATCATTAGGTATGCGCTAGAAAGATTAGAGCATCTCCAACCACGCATTAGAAAGATTAGAGCACTTACCCATGCTCTAAAACTCTAAATTGGAGATCAAATTTCCTTAAACCATACTCCATTCTAGACCGCATCTTGAGTCTCCCAATAGGGTGACCCCACTCAACAAATGGAGATGAGTCTTTATTTTAATTTTGACTCTTATTTTGGTAAAATATGTATAATTTTTAGATAAAAAATCAATTTTTTATAAAAAGGGTATTATTAAAAAGATATCGATGAGGCCTTTCAAATGAGACCATTACTAAATGTGTTTAATAAAATTTTAAAAACCATAATTTGAATTTTCATAGGAAAATTTTTGTTGTATAATTGAAGTTTGAATAAATATGGGTAAGTTTTGGAGGGAAAGGGGAAAATGACTGAGTTTTCTTGAAAATAGAGATAGAAATACAAATTTGAGATTGAAACACCCTTTTTGTATTAGCTAGCTCCCTCTCTTCCTTTCCTACAATAGAGTTTGAAATAGGAACAACCAAATAAAAATTTCTCATTTTCTTTCTCTGGGTCTTTATTAGTTATCGTTCCATTTGAATGTTCTATTGTTCTAGGACAGATCGAGAAGAGAGAGGAGAGGAGGGGAAAAGAATAATCACAAGGGCCGCAACCATAACTCTAAATCAAACTCAACTTATTTTTATTAATAATTACACTGTTAATCATCTTATTGATAGCCTAAAACCCTAATTAAACTAGGAAACAAAATAATACTCTTAAAAGGAAAATATTAATATCCTAATTAAATAAACCTAATCAAATAAAATCTTTCCAAACATATTAACTTCCTAAATAAATACTACCAAGAATATTTATTTGACCAAAAGGTTTTTATCAAACGCTTCGGGTTCTTGGGCTTTGCTTAAGGCTTCCAAATCGGATAAGTCCAATTAAGCCAATCAACAGTTGAGTCATCAATTATTCTCCACTGAAAAAAACTCGAGTCTGGCGAGTTAGGGTCAGGACCAAGAATACCATCAGAAGGAGGAACATGCCAAATCAACAAAGACTTTGTCTTCAACTTAATGGTGTGTGGATCGGAGGCACAAGAGAGAGTATACTTTGTCTTGCCATCAATAAAGGAATAAGTATTTGCACGGCCGGCATGTGTACGATTGCACGTCTATGTACGACCCAAGTGGCACTTGAGAGGTAGAATATCACACATGACTGTTTCTTGGAGCTTGCCGATAGCGAATACAACAGGAATAATTGATGGGTGCCGTGTTTAGAGTTGGCTTGACGGCCTTTGTATTTATGGGAACGGTCTCAAGCGAAGCCCAAGTACTGACAGCTGCTTGATAAAAACATTGTGTCAAGATACATGTTCTTATGTAGTATTTTATTGAGGAAGTTAATTATGTGGAAAGATTTTATTGATTAAGTTTATTTAATTAGGATATCAGTAGGTTTTCTTTTAAAGAGTAATTGTTTGCTAGTTAATAGGGTTTTAGGCTATAAATAAGATGATTAACATTATAATTATCAAAGTGGAATAAAAATAAGTTGAGTTTGATTTAGAGTTAGGGTTGTGGTCCTTGTGATTGTTCTTCTTCCCCCGTCTCTCCTCTCTTCTTCTCGATCTGTCCTACATCACATAGTCCTAGGCTTATGAGGCGCTGGATGCACATGGCATTCCATGCGTGTCCCCCTCATCCAAAGTGCATATTGTGTCAAGGACACATAGCGCTGCTAGTGAGGTACCCACAAGGCACACGGCCTCATAAACTTTCGGAAAGTCTGCAAGCTTAGTCAACATGGTAATAGAATGGTTGAGGCAAAGTTTTAAGATCAAATAATGATAGAAGCTTTTGCTGTACCAACTTGTGATGCATCAAATAATGTTAGAAGCTTTTGCTGTACCAACTTGTGATGCCCTATAACAAAAGGAGTTAGTGCATTGGGTACGGCTTTTTACAGATATATACATTTCTTCCAAATAGAATCATTGGCAATGTATATCAGAATGTTGTATAATTACATTAGCATTACTATATGACTTATCACTCTGCTGATTTGCAGTTTCTTACTAGGTTTTCACTCTTTTACTGATACACAGGTGGTATTTCCAAGCTTTGGTGAGAGGTATATATCCACTGTACTTTTTCATTCTATTCATGACGAGGTCCAACAAATTCAACAAAGATAGTTCCAGCTTTTCTGGACTTTTGAGTCTTATAGGCAGTTGTCCTTTCTCTCTCGCATTATTGCAGATGGATAGCCATCTTTTTAATTTGAAAGGTAAGACGTTAGGTCAGCTTTTGTAAATGTTAACCATTATTGTATTCCGGTGACTTATCCCATATCTCTAAAAGTGCAGATTTTTATGTCAAGGCACAATCTGGAG
>CM018899.1:16144701-16147201 GCA_009663005.1 Actinidia chinensis
CTTATAAGAATTTAATGGCTGAGTTTTGAATTTGATTAAGTGCCCTTATATCATTTTACGTCCCGCACTTGGTACTTACGGAATTTAATATATGACTCACAGTATACAACAATTTCGAACTTCTGATAGTAGTACTCAAAATCAGAAGAACACGGCGAATATTTAAGTGTTTTCTTTCTCTCAAATGTATACTAAAAATGCAGGATGGACTATGCAATTTTCAACATTCTAAACTTTGTGTTCGAATGAATGAATCAATGAATGAATACTTGTGGGTTTATATAAAGGTTCTCACCCCTCTTAGAAGAGGTATCGTGCATTTTTGGAGGGTCACACTTCATTGAAAAGGCACTCATTTGGCCAAACAACCTATTCGGCCAAATAAGCATATATTCGCATAAATTAGCAGGTTGTGACTATTCGCGAATTAAAAATAAATCAAAAAAGAAATCATAATTTTCCGTTTGCATAAATTTGCACTTCATTGAAAAGCCACACATTTGGCCAAACAAGCACCTATTCGCACAAATAAAAATGTTGTGATTGTTCACGAATCGAAGGAAAAAATTCAGGAAAGAAATTGTAATTGTCCTTCTGCATAAATTCGAACCTCATTGAAAAGGCACACATTCATCCAAACAAGCACCTATTCGGCCAAACAGTCACCAATTCACATAAATCATAAGGTTGTCACTGTTTACGAATTGAAAGAAAAAATTCAGGAAAAAAGTAATAATTTCCCTTTTGCATAAGAAAGTGTAATTTATAACCGTTTAGAAATTAAAATAATTAAATAAATTTTTCCTAAAAAATTAATATTCAATTAGCTCAAGACTACGATCGCGAACCAAATCTAGACGGGCGGCTGCGGCGCAACCGCAAGTTGGTCAAAATCATAGGCTAATAGATCAGACCCAATTTGTACATACCTCCTCACTCTAAAAATTTGAGGTACCCAAAAGCCTAATTTTTACATGCCAAACTTGAGTTATGCTCATTAACTTTATTTTATTTTTCAATATAGGACAAACTTTTCGATTCCTATTTTTTTCTTTCAATGAAACTTCTTTGAGAAATAATTTTACATTCAAATCAACTCATTTTTGATAAATAAATACACTAAATTCATCTACTCATATAGGAGAATATGAATCAATCATTATTCATCTGATTTAGTGTATGAAACTTAGTTAAATTTTAGCCTCAATATATATTCACAACACTTTGTCAAAATTCAATTTCTAACATGACCTAGATAACT
Source organism: Actinidia chinensis (assembly GCA_009663005.1). Taxonomy (NCBI): domain Eukaryota; kingdom Viridiplantae; phylum Streptophyta; class Magnoliopsida; order Ericales; family Actinidiaceae; genus Actinidia; species Actinidia chinensis. The sequence goes on from CM018899.1 coordinate 16,145,963, forward strand.
TGCACCGGCCACACAAAATAATTTGCACTCTAGGCACATAGGGCTTGCACTCACAATTGAATGGGTACAAGTTCTCTGTGCCTAGGTACAAGTCATTTGTGTGGCTAGTGCAAGTCGCTGTGTGACGAGAGAGTAAGTAATTTGTATTAGGATATAAATATTTTTTTGAAAATTCTTTTTCCCAAATTCATAGTTGATAATATACGTTTTTATTTTATTTTATTTTATTTAGTAAAGGGAAAAACCCATGTTCTCAACAAATATATTATATGTAGTACTAGTTTTTCATTAAATAAAAAATATAAAAAAACTTTCTATTCTCAAGAAAAAAGATATTTCATTTAAATAAAATTGTTTACTGACAAATTTTATTTCATTATACTTATAATTTTTTGTTTTATTAAAAGAAAAGAAAAAAGAAAAAAACACTGAAGTAAACCTTGACACCCGCAACGTGTCAATCATCCTGGGCATCAAGTAAAAGCTCGAGTCAACTCAGCATTGGTTCACAAGGGCAATTGAGTCTTTTCACTTTCTAGATTCTATGAAATTTGAGATTTTAATTCTAACACCACTGAATTGATATTAAGCTTTGTTTATACCGTTGTTATGAAATTCTCCCCCAAATGCTTTACGAAGAAGAGTTCTTATAAATTAGAAATTGGACTGAAGGAAAATCTGCAACAATTGCGCATAACAGAGATGAATCACGAGTGCAGCTTTTTGGGAATTCCCATTAAGCAATAGGGTTTGATTTTTTATTTTTTATTGCCAATTATTAGGAGAAAGAATAGGAATGAAAAACTGCATTTCGTATCAATAAAACTAAAATATAGACATTACACATGGATTGGATTTCACGAGCTAATTAAATACTTGAGAAAAAATCAAAATTTTTCCAAGATTTTTGAGCCAAACGTCTCATGCATACCATACTTCAAAAAAACATAAAAAATCCCTACATTTTAAAATATTAATTAATTCGCTTTCCAATGTTAACGTTTTGAATGGAATATTGGTCATTTCCTCTCAATCGCTAAGACATTGTAGATTTACTAATCTATTTTGTGCAAAGTTCTAGTAATTTGTAACATTCGAACCCTAATTTCACTAATTTATTTGTGATTAGAGAGAGATAAACCTTAATTGGAAGCCATAATTCCTTTTTTCTCTTTCATTTTCCAGTTCATACGTGTAAAATAAGACTATTTTTTTTTCAAATCGTTAATGTGGACGGGT
>CM018899.1:16292201-16297201 GCA_009663005.1 Actinidia chinensis
CTTCATTGACCAAATTTGTAATTGCTACCTAGCCTAAGGTTGTATTTGGATATTTGTTGATGAGAAAAAATAAAATAAAAATTGATGAGTGGATTTCCGCACTTAACCATTTCGCCAAGCAAGTCCTGATACTTGTTCCTTTTTAAGGTCACATCTCCACCGTCTAGCACACCAAGCTCCACTACGCCCTTGCAATCAATTCAGATTTTCATGTTGCCCAACGCGTGATGCTCGGTAGTCTGCCATCAAACTCTCCATACCGAAATAAACATGATTGACTCTATCTCCATCACAGCCACTTATAACGATGGTATCTTTGGGCGTGTTTTTCTTACGTGGATGACCGATGATTATGCCAAACCGTCTCACACGTTTGTGAAATATCCATCTATAAAAAACTGCTCACTATCCACCAAAAAGGGTAATTGCAATCTCACTCCTTAAGCTTTTGCTACATAATTTTTCTGTTGTGCTTTGTCTAGCAGGCTCATCTCGATCTCATCTCCACGCCGGATGAGTTTTGAGCGGCCTCACCCCAATTGGTGACATTTGCTTTCTTGCACATGTTACCAAGGTCAATACAGAGGTCAATTTATCGAGCGATTCTGACTGTTGATTGCTCGTACCAAATTTCTACCACAAAAAAAGGTTAGAAGATTTAATAGTTCAAACTTATTGAATCATTTGTCTTTTCTCTTTTCGTTTTTCCTCCCCTTACAAAATTCTTGAATCAAGCACGCCCTAGGCTGTGTTTGAATCTTGAATTTGGTTAGTAAAAAATAAAAAAAATATAGATGATTTAATTATCCGAACATCACTTTTTATTTTTATTTATTTTACTTTTACTAACGGCATCCAAACATAGCCTAAGCTTATCGGATTCCCTCTGACATGGCTGTTCCATGTGACCAAACAAGGTATTGACGCTGGCCATCACTCGATCGGCATGTAATTTCTGAGTAATTAGCATAGTTGAGAGAGAGAGAGAGAGAGAGAGGAAATTACTTGATGATGGCAAACCCTAGAAGGAATTCTTATTCAATCGTTGTTTCAGAGCCATTTCAGGCCCAAACAACAACATCATCAACAACGACAACGCAAGAAGAATACTAAACTCAGTGACATTGTTGTTGAAGAAGTCCCATGGATTGCCCTCTGTGCTATCGGTGTTGGTGTTGCTCACATGGGTCTCTCTCAGACTCCAACACTCTTCTTCTGCCCAATTCTCATCCCGTCCACATCTCAATCCCGACAACAAATGGACGATAAACACACCCACACCCCAATCATGATGATGATAAGATCAACCTCCTCAGATTTTACTCTTCATATCCTTCTCCCATCACCAAAGACAAGCGTGGATGGTTGCTCAATCCCTTCTCTCTCCCCCTCCATGCTCCCATTTCAGGTCTCTCTCTCTCTTCCCTTCAATTCCCCCTTTGTTATTATGCATGTATAACTCTATTTGGATAGACGTATGGATTGAATTTGAAATAAAGAGATTTGACTTTATAATTCAACAAGAATATCTTAAGTTTAGATTTGATGGATTATATTATATATGGACTTAGATACATACTCCTTGCAATATCATAATGATTATTTAACAGGGGTAATTTGAAATACTCTGCTAGTGATTGTATTTACACAACAATCGCATCTTTTCTACCTCTAATCCACCTTTTAACTCAAGTTTCCCAAGTCATCAATAGCTGAACTCGGTGTATTTTGTTAAAATCAAACACTGAATTCTTTGATTTGAAATTCACGTATATCCAAATGAAGCATGTATATATGCATATGTATTTGTAATACCAACGGAGGCGAGTTAATTTTTTGTTACAGGGGGAGCGGTGAATTGCTCTTCCCTTCACCTTGGTGAGATCCAACCTGCTGGTGTGAGGGGGAAACCACAGACACTACACCTGCAATGAAACGTTTCTAATTTGGGGGGCTGAAACAATATTTAGGGTATGTGCTTTCACTTCCCTCAATGACGAAATGCTGTAACCTATTGCCTTTTTTAAACAAAAAAAAAAATTATAAAAAGTACAGGACTATAGAGACACACATGTAGATGAAGAATAAATAGTATCTTAAGTACATTATATGTTATTCTTTTGTCCTGGGTCCTTATTCTAGGCATTTTAATCATCTCCAGCTTGAGAATAATGGTGTTGATAGAGGTTATGCTGAGGTAACCATCGGTGCTGATGAGGTGGCTGTGGCTGCCAGCCCCCGTGGTACGGCACATGCTTTAGTAAACGTGGATTCTGTACGGAGTACATTCTTCATGGGTTGCCAAGACAGTATAATCGATTATAGTAACTCTACTTCTGATTTTAATGTTTGGAAAGATCTTTAACTGTTCTCCTATGCCATTGTGCATGCTGTCTTCCATTACTGAATGAATTGGGATTTCACAGTCGATCTTGTTATGTCTGTCTAGCATTCATTTCAGACTACCCTTGGTTACCTATAGATAATTACTAGGTCAGTGACATGCGAAAGACCAGACATCTGTCTATGTATATAAAGTCACAGTTGTTCTACGCATTGGTTTATTATCATCTATTCTTTCGATTCATTCTGCTCTAGTTTCCATGGTGTACTTCCTAGCTTACATCTTATTGAATGATCAATTTTTTTCAGAGCTATGGGCCCTTGGTTCTCAATAAAACTGATGTGAAAAGTGATGTTTGATATGTGTTGGCACATACGTTAAAGTTGTTAAGTGTATATGTGAGCATACATCGTTGCATGTTACCACGCGTATGTGGATTGGGTGCTTGCTGGTCTATCATTAAACTAGGGCTTAATTCACAAAATCCTAATCTTGGTTCCCTAAAATCACTTTGCATTTTGTTCGAGTTATTTTTGACTAATTGGAGATATGACTTTAGTTTTTTGGCCGGTCCAATAGGCCTGAGGTATCTAGTTTAACTCTACTTCTGTGTATGTTTATTAGTTTGCATAATTTTAACTGTATTTGAGGGTTTGGAAAGCCTAGTAAACAACAAAAGTTTTAATGAATATCTAAGAAGCACATATACACATGTATAAGCAAATGGACACGGCAAGGATGTGGAAAAAACATATTTTTAATATTTTTTTTATTTGTTATGTATATGAACACAATATCCACAAATAATCAAAACTAATGGAAACTAACACAACTCAGCATAAAAAACACTAAATTTAAATAACTAATAGATCTTCCAACCTCCATGAAAATGACAAACCACACTCGGTAGAAACGAGTCCTATATTATAAGAAAAATAAGGGAGATAATGCCACCTTTCCTACTAAAACGGAAAAATGAAAGGAAAAAAAAGATAAAATGTTGTGGTGCTAAACAGTGTGAGAGAGAAGAGTTCTCAGCGGTGCGAGAGAACACTTAAAATGTGTCTTAAATATGTCTGGGTAGTGAACACGCATCCAAGGCCCGTCCTTCACTTGTCTGGATTCGAAACATATCTAGGCATGTCCGGCTCGTATTCTTGTCTGATACGGACACGGATCTGACACCCATTTAGGCGTGTCCATGCTTCATAGATGAATATGTTGTGAAAGTTGGTGTTATTGTGAGAATGCCATTTTTTGATCATATATCTGTTTGTTTTTTTAACATATAAAAAGTTTTGTTAAGTGTGAAAAAATGAGGGAAAGTAAACTTCACCTCTTAATGGAAAGAAAAACTTTCTTCTTATTGCTCGATCTCACTGCTTAATGGTTTGGTTGAGAAAAATCCTTTAATGCTACGTGGATAATCTTTTTTTGGAGGGTAAGTTAGCGTTTTATATGAAAGAAAGAAAACAAGGATATACAAATACAAGGGGCATACCCCAGGGATTTACAAGAAACAAAGAAAAACAAGGATAGGAAACATAACCGAACACATCCTACAAAAAAAATTCAGAACCATCAACCTAAAACTACAAGAAAATAAAAACTTAAAGCTACAACCCAAGATCAAACATGATCTAACAAAAAAGGAAAACTAGAAATACAAGAAAAGATAACTCAACAACTAAGACAACCTAAGAAACATACCAAACACAGGTATAACCCAGAAAACAGCAGCACCGCGGCGAAGAAACCAGCAACAACGAACACCTTCTTGCTATCTATTAGCAAAGAGTCTAAAACATAGCAAGCACAACAGAAGCGAACCAAACTTCAAGACAATAGGATAATAGCCAAAACAAAAGCTGCTGAGAGCAGAATAACACGTCAGCAGAAAAAAACGATACTCCAGGAAAGCAGATTTTGAGTAGCCTTGGAAAAACTAAAGGGTCTTCACAACCACCATCCTAGGAGAACCAAGACCTCCAAAGAGGCACAATAGCTACAACTCAAAGACCCCATGAATTACCCACCATGGGTAGGCTTACAAAATTCAAACAGAACCGACCAAACAAGAACAAAAAAAGAAAATTCATACAAAAACTCTCTCTCTCTCTCATACTCTCAAAATTTAGTCAAAAACCATCCTCTCCTTATCCTCACATAACTATGTGGATAATCATTCAGGTAAATAGTTCTAATTCGTTGGAGATTTTGAAAATGAGCCTTTTTAGATTATTACACGGAAGGTGAGTGGTGATAAAATGGAAGTACACATTATTGTAATGTGTCCAGGCATCTATATTGAGATGGGGCAATAAGAAGAGGGGCTACTGAAATGACATTCATTGTATATAGCTAAAAGGGGTAGTTAAATACTATCAAGTATAACTTATTGACGGGATTTAGAGATGATCAATATGTCCAACCTAAAATCAATTGGCAATAGATTGAGTAGCATCTAGATTATATATACTAAGCTTGGGTGACTTGAATAGATAACGTGGGACTAACACTTCTAACACTCCCCATACGTGCAACCCGGATGCATGTGGAGTTGATGACAACGACAATGGAAACAACGGCGACAACGGAAACGACTCGGGTGGAAACTTGGCCCATACGAGAGCCACCCAAGACCTAACTCTGATAC
>CM018899.1:16787339-16789839 GCA_009663005.1 Actinidia chinensis
ACGACGTTGCCTACCACCACTACTTCAGTAATATAAGGAAGTTGTTCCGTATATCTTCAGAATCAAACCACACAAAATGATTCATACACTTTAGTACGTAGATTGACCCACAATTCATTAAGGTTGAATATTTTCTCTCATTTATTTTCTAGATTATCGTCTAAGTAATTGGTACGGGCCTAAAATTTCCCCTTTATCTTGCTCACCTAAAAACAAAGAGCCATTTGCATATGTTTTAGTGTGTAGGGATTTGTTGCTGTTTGTCCTACCAACTCTACTAACAAAAACCATCCATCAATTGTGGTCATTGCCATAGAGCATCAACACCAGCCTCACTAAATTTAAGTTAAACTATAATTTAAAAACTACCAATTCTATTTTAACTAGTCATTTTTTAAACTCTAACTCCATCAGCATCTTTATTCTCATTATATTTTATTAAAATATTATTTATTTTTTATTTATTTATTTTCTTTCCAAGATTTTCTTTCAATCGTCATATTTTTAAAATAGTCACATTATTTCAATGGTGATATTTTTTAAAAGATATATTTTTAAAATGATCACATTTTTTTAAAACAGTCGTATTATTCAAATGGTGGTATTTTTTAAAAGTATATTTTTAAAACAGCCATATATTTTTCAACCCATATATTTTTAATTGAACAGTATACGGATGAAAAGACCAAGTTTAAGAAGTTAATTGGTACAATTGAAAGTAAAATGATCTAAAAAAAATATTTTAGTAAAATTAATGAAATAAAAATTATAATTTATGCTTACTAAGACAATTGGATATATCCATAATATTTAAGTTCGCATACACATCACATTGGCCCAATATACACAGTTTAGAACTCATACTCACTTCAAAACATAAACCGTGTAAATGGTAAGTCTATCTAATGTATATTAAGAGTTAACTTCTTTTCTACTTATCCGATTTGGGACATATTGTTCACGTATGTACTCAACAGAGTTTAAGATGCATATCAAGATTAGTTCCTTGTGCCTTTTCCTCTGTTTTTAGTTTCTGGAATGTATTATGTCTATTGCTACTCTACTAGTCTAGTTGAAAGCTTGAAACCTTTTGTGATGTTTATGCTAATATAAATCGACCTCTTAAAAAAAAGAAAGAGAGATAGAAAAAAGGATACATACCAAGAGAAGGGCTTTAACATTGGTCATTGTAAGCTTGAACTCACTGGAAACCTCTCGGTTAGCCATCACAACGTCGAGAAAATCTGGATTTCCCTCGCGCTCGTGGGCTGTTAATGTGTGTTCATCGATCATTTTTGATAATAAAGCATCGAATTTGTCGTGTAGACGCTTCATTTTCCCCTCAATGCCTTGTAAGTCCAACCACGCGATGGATGGTATAAAATCACCAACATTGAACAATCCTGCCAATCTCATGAGCTCCACAACCATGTACTTGAAGTCATTGGAATCTAAACCGTGTGTTGCAAATACACGACGGCTAAGACTTTTTTGGCCTATTAGGTTAGCCATGGCACACACCACAATTTCTGGCACCACCACGGGTTCACCCTTTTGGCTTAATTCGTGGATAGCCCGGACCACATGCCCAAGCTCTGTTGCCCTCACATGACCCCAATCTTTATATGATTGGGCTCCAAGCATGTGCAAATTACTCAATTTCCTTAACAAGTTCCACCGTGGTCCAATGTCCGCGAAAACAAAATCTTGTGCACCATAGGCAATGTGGGTTGCACCGGCATTTGGCGGGCGATTTGAGAAATTATGGTCTAAGGTCTTGAGGAATGCTTGAGCCACGCCTGGGCTAGACGCAACCACCATGTCACAAGTGCCCATTTTTAGGTACACAATGGGTCCGTATCTTTTGGCCATTTTTGCTAGCACGACATGTGGCATGGTCCCCAGGAGCGGCAAGCAACCGACCACCGGCCAGCCTCTAGGGCCCGGCGGCAACCGGAGACTGTGCCTTCTTGACAACAAATATTTTACCAAGAAATGAGTAATGAAAAATTGAAAAGTTGCAGAGAGGAACTCAAGAACTACACCCATGTTTCAGTATATTGCTTGTTTGGCAATGTCTTAGGTATGGTGGACGATTGAAACATATGTAGACTCACTTTAGTGATTGGGTGACCAGAGGTATTGTAGAATTTTAGTGAGCCTTATCCTAAGAGTAGACATCTTGATAGAAAACAGTAATTTTCAAATCACATCAATGGAAAATAAAAACTTCTATATTCTACTTAGCCAGTGGCATAAAATTTTCATGAATTAGATGGTAATAGAAACATTTGCTCAGGTAGATGAAGGAGGTAGTTAGGCATGGGCTGCCAGTGACTTTTCTCCTCTACCAGTCTTCAGCTGCGAGAATAACAAGTGATTGTTTTATGTTGTTGTTTTTTTGTTGTTGATAACTAGGTATTCGATCAAAGACCGATTAATTCGGAGACCGTTTATTATTAGGGGCTCAATTAAAGTCAGATCAAAGTTTTACATAAAC
>CM018899.1:16839839-16842339 GCA_009663005.1 Actinidia chinensis
GAGTAATGTACTTGAGAGCCATTGTGAAGATCATTTGATCCTTGTCTTCAATAAAACTCTCAATGGTGAAATCAAACTATAGGATTCATGTGATCCAAGTCCTTTGGAGCGAGTCCGAAGGCATGAGCTGAAGACATTGGGCATTCTATCTTATGGTCAATCTAAACAGAAACATAGCAAGAGATGCAAGACATTTCACAACATATTTGATTCCAAATGGCAAGAACTCATATCTCAGGGTTATCAAGCTCGTGTACAACACTAGATAAATAACAATGAAGTGAATGAACAAAAATTATATTGGCAGAGTATGCAATATGCCCACAACCAATGCACACATGAGGTCAAGCATGATGACATTCATAGATATCGATAAAAATTAGCTAAGTCATCAATGAGTATCAAGCTCACCAAGTCAAATTTCCAAATAAGAAAATCTTTTTCCTTGTTTTATTTAATACAATCAAACAAAAAAAAATTGATAACAAATTCTACTAGGAATGCTCAAGACTCAAGAGTCTAAGGGGAAAATGAAAACAAGAAACACATAGGGCAAGGTTAACTCCTCCCGACGTCCCAAGGTCATCACGAAGATTGGTGGGCAATGCAACACAAGGTCTTAAGTTCAAACTCCTCACCCAAATACTTCTAAAACCAACACCATGAGATTTCTTCCAAAGTTTAGGAACACTTTTCACACGTTGAAGCTCATTTCCATTATTGGGATTCAACCTAGTCATGTTTTTCTTCCTAAGGCTTGTAGATTGTTTCTTGTGAGTTCTAGGTCCATAGGGAGGACATCTAGGTTCAACCATTCTACCCCAATTATTCATACGTTGGTTATGAGGATTGACATATGAATAACCATTCAACTTGAAACAATGAGGCCTAATGTACCCTAAAATGAGGCTTACTTTCTATTTATATGACAAAATATTTGCCAAGAATCAGCTCGCTAGGCAAGTGAGCGATCTGCTTGTTGGGAGCTGACCAATTACACTGGAGCCCATCCAAATTTGCACTGTTGTCCTTGAAACTTTCAGATCTTGCAAATTTAGGCCTCAGAACTTCCTAAAACTTTCAGATTTTGCAGATTAGGCCTCAAAACTTATAGAAACAACTTGTATGGAGGTTGATTTACAAAATAAGCTCTCTCAAAACACTCGAGCGGGGAGAGAGGAATTAACGAAGAAATACATGAGAACAAATGTTTTGTCAAACAAATTGACATACCCTACAGGTGAAATTCTAGCCCTAACATACTTATTCCTTAGTTGATCTCGACATTATTTACTGTTATTGAGGTCTCTTCAGTCAGCAATTGCAAAAATATTTTTATTCTCCAGACGTAATCATTTGAAGTTGGAAACATTCATTGCTGGAGATTGCGATAACTAAGTTTATGATAGGAATTATACTATAACTTGAAATGGGGAGATTTAGTTACACAGTGAAGTAAGAAGCATACTCGTGGCTAAATCACGAGTTTTGATTCACGGAATTCGTGATCTTATGTAACTCTTGGTGCTACTAAGAGATTTGGGGTTTCGTGATGATGGGCCAATGAAACTGTATTGTGACTATGCAGCTGCAACAACATCGCTCATTATCCAGACCTGCATGATAGGACCAAGAAATGGAAGGAAATTGTTGGAAATATTCTAGGATATTCCTAGAATATTTTCCTGATTTAGTTTGATTTAGTTCCTTTATTGTTAGCCTTGATTTGGTATTATTTTCTTTTTATTTTTTTTACTATGTAAAAATACAAGCATATTGATATAAGTAAATATACAACATATTATTCTTCTCATTATTCTTTTCTTCTTGGTTTCAGAGTCTACCTTTGCCCATGATTTTTTTCTGATCCTAATCCTAACCTTACCTGCGCCGCACGTTGAGCAACCTCCGGTGACCTTCTGGCGACATCGATTCAAACTGTCACATGCTTGAAGCTCTCGATCTAGAACTGTCAAGGTTCAATTTGAGTTCGACAGGCCTTGCCTAACCTCCGACGACGTCGATTCAGGTCCCTAGAAGGTTGTCACATGCCTGAAACTCTTGATTTAGACCTATCAAGGTTTGATTTGAGCTTGACAGGCTTCGATTGGCCTTGCCTAACCTCTGATATGGACCGGTTAAGGGTCAATTTGACTCCGACATGCTTCTTCTTCGCTCTGTGACCCTCAACAAGCCTCGCCAGTGCTCTGATAGGCTTTGCCGCCACTTTCTTGACCTTCGACAGGCTTCCCCGTCGCTGGCCTAACCTCCGACAGGCTTCCCTGTCGCTAGCTGGACCTTTGACCGTCTTCGCCATTGCTCGTTAGACTGTCGAAGGACTTCGTCATCGCTTGTGACCTCAACAGGCCTCGTTGTAGTGGATCTGGGTTGTGATCTCTAAGCTTTCATAGGCTGCGTATGGTGAATTTGCATGGGTTGTGGTGGATTTGCTCGTGTGTTTTGCTGTTGTGTGTTACTCACTGAGTGTTTCATAGGCTGC
>CM018899.1:16872339-16877339 GCA_009663005.1 Actinidia chinensis
CGGATATAATTTCTAAATCGTAAAACTAATGGTCGATTTACGATTTTATGCCGCGGTTACGGTTTTAAATTGAATCGAAACTTGAAATGTATATATTATTAATTATTATATATAAAATATTATTATGCTTATTATATATTGCGCCCGTATTGCTCAAGGTCTTTGTGATGGGTAGCTTGCAGTTTTTGGAGAAGATGATTGTTGAATTTCACTTTTGATGCTGACGCTTGGCCTATTTTTTCTTAATTATGTGGGATATTGATTATTTTGAACTGGTTATGTTATGCTCCTAACTGATTTTAAGGTTAGGTTATGTAACTTTTAAAACTTATGGCTGCAATTAGTGTTATATGTTAATTAAATAGTCTATAGTAGTTCTACTTTTGTTGGAAGTTAATTTTTTTGCATTCGATTTTTTCATTTAATTAGATATTATGCACTGGAAATTTATCTTTAAAAACCGTGAAATCGAACCAAACCAAGCTGTAAATACGATTTTGTGTCGTTTTGGTCTCATGATTCAACAATTTGGTTTGTTTGGTACCCTTTTGGGCTGTTTTGCTACATGTGATCAGGACCAAGCGGCACATATTGCCTCACAATTTTATTCGTGTGTTTGGCAAAGTAATAAAAAAGTCCTAGATTCTGTAAAGTTTTTTGTAGAAGCATCCTTACATTGCTTCTCAAATCATCTTAAAACAGCCCCCTTCGAAATCAGAGAAAGCTATAAGCACTTTTCACAAGTTTTGCCAAACCTTTCTCTATAACTTTTTTCTAATTAAAAGTGAAAAAAAAACTGGAAGAAGTTTATGCCAAACACCCATACGTAAATACTTTCGAAACATGATATGGCAGACAAGACTCAGAGAAACAGAGAGATCTAAGACCATCTTGTAGTGAGAAGAACACAGGAAATGGATAGAAAAAAGAGAATTAGGTGTTCACGGGTTGTTCAATCTATTCCCTCTGAATAAACGTGGGTGTCCCACATTGGTGCAACAACTAACACATTGTACTTTCGGCTTAAATCGTCCCTGAGTTTCATCTGCGAAATGACTGTAGATTCCATCATGTTTTGAAATCTTATCAATGTATTGAGCTATCCTACTTTCATCACTCAAATAATATCTTTTCACTTTGGCCCTAATCTCCTGAGTAGCGACAATCAAGCCCGTTCATACCTTTGGTCCAAATTCTCTATAGAATATTACACGTGGACTGACCCATGCCCAAACCAAGACCCCTTTCCCTCCCCTACAACTACAAACAGCGGTGGATGTAGAAATCTTGTGCTTAAAGGGGCCCAACTATTTTGCTTAGTAAAGGCCCGAGCTTATGATTTCTAAAATACTACTATTTAAGAGAATTTTTTGCGTCTTAGAGGGCTCGGTCCCCCTGCCCCCCCAGGACCGCGCCATTGACTACAAACGCCATAACTCAATCCCAGCTCAGACCCCCACCCCGTTGCCACGAAACATCAAGAACAACAAAAAAACCCACCGCGTTGTGATCTCACATTAGTCCCCCACTCCACCGTCACAATTCACGCCGTCGCCGCTTCCCCAAGGTTACGTCTCTCTTCCATAATCTCTCCCTCCTCCTCTTTTTGTTATGTGCGTACTGCATGTGTGGGCTGCCTGGTATAGTGTTTGTTGCAGCGATAGCGATGGGGTCAAATCTTTCTTTGGGTGGAGATTTATATAGTTATTGGTGGGTTTGGGGAGTTGGGTATATGGTTCAGATCTCTCCTCCTATTTGCGTGTGTATGTATATCCCATGGCGATGGTGATACAACGATGGTAGTGGGTGGCCGCATTAGAAGGGAGGGTTAGGAATTAGAGTAAATGGATGGCAGGGTGGGTAGCTATAACACTTTCCCCACTCAAAGTTTGGGTAACTACATTTTGGCCCCTCAATGGGTTTGAAAATTGGTTTAAATAAAATTTTGGGAAGAGGTACTTGTCTAAATGTTAGTGCCCTTATGCGTCACGTTGCACTTCCTTAGATAGTTGGACATATTTAGTGACTGGACTTATTGCCCAATCATTCATGAGTTGAGTTTTAAATAAAAAACTATTATTTTAGGTCAAATTGGAACTTTATCATACTTTGATGGGAAAAATGGGGGGGGAGTTTTTACCCACAAAATGTCGCTTCCCCATCGTAAATGGGCTTGATTGGAAATCGCTCCACTCATACGGATATTTTGACGGCCGGGCAGACAATTAAATAATCCGCGTCTCGCATCGCTCGCAATCGAAACCAAACGAGTGTTTACAAACTAAGCCCTAGGAGGAAAGAAAGCACAAGATGTGCGTATTTATCACCAAACCGCTCGATTATTCATGATTTGAAATTTCAACAAATACGCAAGGTTTGAATCTCGTCTCCGTCTTCGATCATTTTCTTCGAACCCTAGATTCTTGATCGTCTTATGTTTATTTGACTTGGCATTTTGTATCAACTTGAGTTTTGTGCCATAGTTTAAGATTTTGTATGTTAATCAAACCGAGAGTTTCAATTTTATTCATCATTGTGCAACATATGCATTTGTGTTCTGCTGTATGGTGATTTTCCCGAGAGAATTGCTTTTGAATTTTTTGGAACAGAAAGACCTAAATTTCATTCAAACTTAACTTGTCGACGCACAACCTCTAGGCGTTATTAGGTAGATAAAATTGCTTATGGGAAAAGTTTCGATAACGATTGCTTACTTGTTATTGGTTATGCAGTCAGACCTTACTTCCTTGTCAAATACCTCGATGAGAGCATCAATAGGTGTTTACTTTTGCAACCCTAACTTCTTTTTGTTTATTGTGTTTTCTGTCTTGTTTCGCAATTGAATGACTGAACCACTTTGGGTGTTTAGTAGTTCTTGTTTATATGTCATTGGGGTTTTGTGGCATCTGATTTTCATTATTCTTTGAGAACTCGAAGAATGAGAGAGAGAGTAGGACTGTGAAAGGAGAAGCATTTAAGGGTTGACGTCAACGGCACTATTTTGGCTTTCGGGTGTAAAATAGTCCCAAGTTTTCCCTCTCAATCTAAATCTCATGTCCTTTGAAATTGTTACTCCCACTTTCAGCCTTTGTTGAAATTCCTAAAATTCAAGTCCTTTCTGACTTGATAAAAAAGCCTCGACATCTACTTTCCTTGACTCTTGAGAATTCCCCTTAAAAAGCCAAAAAGTAAAAAAAAAATCATGTACAAAATCAAGAGTCGGTCCTATCATACACCTCATTCTTATGGCAGAGACTTCAGTCTGTGTCTTGCATTGCCAAGTTGCAAACCACTCGCAATCAAGAACCAATCCACAGAGAAAACGAAGGAAATAACAGAGATGTGCGTGTTTTTGAGTCGCAGCATTCTTTGAAATACACAAGTTTGGATCTCATCTCTTTTCACATCCTCTAACCTGGAAGTGCCTTGGAACATTTCTTGTAACCATAGATTGTTATTTGTTTTTTCTTCTTATGTTGTTGTATTAGGTCACAGTTACATGGATTTTTCTGTAGCTCAATTTCTCTGTTTGGTTGCATAGTAAACGAAGGTAAATAAAATAAAAATGAAATGAAATTTTCCCGCATTGGAGTGAGCGTTTCATTGGATTCCTTGTTGCATGTCGTTTCCTTCCGATGGATTCTTTTCAATCAAATGGAGAGTTCAATTATTTATTCAGGTGTGCACACATCACATTTGTGTGCTGCTGTTTGTGAATTTTCATAGAGAGATTGCTTTTGAAATATTTATTGAAGAGCTAAATTTTTTTTCAACTTTGCCTCACACAACTCTGCGGTTGTTATTAAGTTTATAATCAAAGTGCTCTGATACATCATACAATTAATTACTTTGTATTGGTTATGCATTCAGATTTTACCGTCGCATCTAACTTTATCAATAAATAACTCGATGAAATCAGTCTAAGCATGTGTTTACTTTTGTACCTTAATTTGGTTTCATTTGTTTTTGCCGGTTTTTTATGCAAGTGAATGAAGGGACCATCTCTTTGGCTTTAGTACTTCTTGTTTGTATTGGACTGGGGCTTTGTCACATCGAATGCCATTGGGCACATTAGCTTAATGGCTTTTTTTTTTGGAAACATAGAAAGATGAGAAATTAAATAGAATTATACATAACTTTGTTATCTTTTCATTTAAACCTTGGGAATCAAATGGAGAGCTGAATTGTGCATTTATATTCTGTTATTGTTTATAACTGTTAGGATGTACTTTTTGTGAATTTTTGTGAATTCTGATAGAAGCATCTTATGTGTCATTCTGATAGATATCTTATGTGATGGTAAAACAATTTACTCTGTTGGTTGCCCATAAGATATAAAAAACTCATAGTTATAGGTGTTTGTTTGGTGGAGCTTGAATGAGCAAAATTTAATTCAGCTTTGTTAATTCGGTACTGGTTAATGATTAAGTTTTATTCAAAGCAGCTCAGCGAACCTCCCATCTGTGGGTTTTGGCTAGTCAGGGTTTAGTTTGATACCTGGTTACGATCAACGTTTTTCAAAGCAGCTCACCAGAACTTCCAACCTGTGGGTTGTTGGCTATCCCGGGCTTAGTTTGATATCTACATTGAATAAAATAATCTGCTTAAAATAGTGAACATAAGGTTTTTTCTTTGCAATATCTGTCCGTTTCATCTTTGGTGTTGTTAACTACGGCTTCTCAGCCCAGGTTTTTAGTTTTAACCCTTTTTTTTTTTCTTTTAGGAAACTGTGCCAGCTTATTGGCATAGTTTGGCTTCTGCTTATAGGGCAAAAATTAGTGAGAAGCTCATTTGATGCTTTTGGTTTTTCACTTTTTTTACATTATAGTTTTTACGATAGTCTGAGCTGCAACAACAGCCACTTCATTCCTCTACAAAACTTGAGGAAGAATGTTGTGGAGTGAGTTATCAGTTTTTTGTACACTTCGAAATGGTTTGTGGAAGAAGATTTTCCGGCATTAAGACATCAGTGGCAACTATAATTAATTAGTTATGGAGTT
>CM018899.1:16882339-16884839 GCA_009663005.1 Actinidia chinensis
GAGGGCACTCTTTTTATTTACTAAACATCACTTTGTTGAGTCATACCAGTGTTTTAAAAGGCATAGTTGAGCTCGCCTTGGGCTTGCATCAAGTTATCGGCCTTGAGGCGTTCGAATTTTGTGCCCTACCCTCAAAAGCATACACCTTATCCTTGAGGCATATGCATCTTTTGGAAACCAAACAACATTAAAAAAAAAAAAAACATAACCAAAACGAATGAGGTTGAACCATCGGGACAAAATTAGAAGTAACTACTAGGACTAGGGAGACTTATTTTGTTGTGGTGTTTGGGTTTTGCCAATACCTGCGCATATTATTATAACAACTTAAATAATACAACAAGAGACTAGAGAGAAGAAGAGGGGTATCTCAAGTCATCAAAGGCATACTAATATGTAGTAGAATGTATGTTTTTAATATTCGTACGAAGTAAAGTGACGTCGATATAATTTTAGCGTGGGAGAGTAAATGAGCTTTAACTATAAACTTGTATTAACGTATATAAACATGTTCTATAGATAGAGAGATTTTTATAATTTTATTTAGTTTTTTTTTTGTTATTGTAAATCTTATTTTTAAGTTCTAACCAATTTAGTATTTTTTTTATAAATATAGAAAAGTAAAATTCTAAATGCTTAAGCCCCAAGGCCTCAAGGCCCTTGTGAGGAGAAAACCCCTCGCCTTGCGCAGTCCGCCATTTAAAAACACTGAAGTATACAATATGAAATGAATCCTGCTAAGTCCCCTATCTCCCTGTAATTAAGCTCATTCCAAAGAATGCTTTTATACCTCTAATAAAGCTGATTCAGTCCATGCGGTAAATACATTTTCAGAACGTTCACTTACCTGTGGTGAAGTGAATGGGCTGCACTACTTTTTATCAAGTTGTCTGATAATTATCTGTTAAGGTAGGTTTTAACATTGTAGTCTATAACCCATCATCTTCAAGAACTTCATTATTTGATCCGATATTTTGCATGTGTCCGATATTTGGTGTGGCCTGTACCTGCTTCCATCTGGTTCTCTTCTAGAAATTGTTTGATCTGTCTGCGTTTCTGTTATATATGTGGGGGCAAAACTTGTGACCTCTTGTTTTGAGACCCTCGACCTATGAGAAGCAAAGAGAAGGGAAGAGGTTGTTTTTCTGTATGGGATTTGAAGAGAGAGAACCCTTGAAGAGGGTAAGGAAAGGAGACACAATGAGAAAGAGTAGATGAATCTCAAGGAGAAAACATGTTTATCTCAGGGAAGGAGTCCTTATTTATAGAGATCCCCCTCGGGTGGTCCAACCATCCCCTGTGAGTCATCTACATCACGGGATCTCGGACATGCAATATCCTGAAGAACGGAATTAGTTATAATATCCACGTGATGGGGCCATGTGAAATGTTAATTCCAACTCCTAAAAATAGGCCTCTCTCACCTGATTCAGTGCCAGCCCCGATATTTGGGTTGCCTAGCCCGATCCTCCAATATAGTTGCCCTCGTACTATTAATCATTACCAAAAAATCATACAAGTTATAAAGGAAAATCAAATCAATGTTACATTAATTCTTTAACTTGAATTATATTAAAAAAAATCAAATTCAAAATGTAACCTTGGTTCTCGTTATGGTGTCTTTATGATTAGCACCGATCCGATTCAAAGAAAACAACTACTACTATTGCATTTTCTTGAAGCAAATTCTTCAATTAAATCGTCGTAATTTAACTTATCTAGGAATCATTTAATAGAGATCATAGCCAATCCACAAATCTATCTTGTGACATGGTAGTCGCCGAAAGTAAGTTTTATATCACTTTCAACTTAGAAAAACTCCTCTCCGCCGAAGCCACTAACTGGATCCGATTAGTCAACAAAAATTCGATAACAACCCATAACCATTTGAAAACACCCTCTTTCCAATAAGACCTATAAAATTGAGGATGTCAATAGCTTTGTCACTTCTCTCGGCAAAAGAGTCCTCGGTAGGTCTCTTTATGCATTGTACTTTTTATTTACCTTAAGACTTAGAGGGCGTGCTAGTATGTTAAAACCAAATTGACTTCTATTCTTTCTTCTGCTGGACTTGGATGTTGTCTGGTTAAGCATGTATGGAACCATTAGAATTGCTGCATCAGCTGACCTTATCCGTAGCTCACTTCTTCATTACCCAATATTGACATGCATCATAATTTTTGCTATAGTACGGAAACTCCCTGGATAATTTTGGTTATGAATATTCTACGTTTTACGATTAACGTGCTTCCAGCTGCATTTTCTAGGATAAATTCAATGCCTTGTAACAAACGTTTGGGATCCTTCTTTGCAATTAAATATAGATGAGTCTTTCCAAAGGCACCATCACGCATCAATGGTGAGACTACTTAATCCTTAATCTTGACACAGGAGGTTGGAAGAATTCAGTTATCCATTACCATGGGGCTTTAAAAAAAGTGAAATCCATGTAGCTGTCTGCCTTTTAATTTTACTGTAGTTATAAACAGTGAAGGGACAA
>CM018899.1:16889839-16892339 GCA_009663005.1 Actinidia chinensis
TAAGTTCTCACCCATTTATTCTTGACGACTCAGAATTGTCTTCTCATATATGGCACCACAATTCAGATCATTACTAGGTAGACATATGTAGAGATTTTTAAAATATTTAATGGTGTTACTTATTTGGTTTTTTTGTTAAAGCTTTCCTTATTCTTTAAATGCTTCTTTTTTGTACGTGGGGTTAAGGAAGTTTTTCTTCTTTATACTAGAAACATATTTGTAAAGTAGTACGTATGAAATTGGATCTAAAGAGTCGCATCATGAACCCGCGCTTGTGCGTGGCAGTGGGTTTAGCACGTCGGCGCATGTGCCCTTTCTTATTGCAATGACATGCGCATTGCGTCAATCCGAAGGTTGTGACCGACGGATTGATCCAAATCCAACGGTCACAACTATCAACGAATGGGTGTGATTGAAGGGGTGCGTAGTAGCCGATAATAAACCACCCCTTAGACCATTTTGACACAGAAAATCAGAGAAACAGAAGATTACTCCATTCTTTTTGAGCATTTATAATCCTGAAATTCTATTAGTCATTCTGTCAAAAAGTGGTTCTCTTTTCCTTTCTAACCAATGACGCAAGATATGCTGGATTGTTTTGAACCAATAGTTCAAGTCATTTGTACTTTGAAGGCAGATTTGCTAAAACCCGTGTACGCCATTTGTGGGACCAATACTGTTTTTTAGGAAGTGACCATAGTACCGCCTTGAGTGTCCAGTATTTCTATATTTTGAAGACAACCGCCATACCAATTTGGTTTCCAACACATTGTGTACATATAACCCCTTTCAACACCTCTCTTATCTCTAGGCAGGTTGGAGCCATTCTGCAGTGCACCAAACATGCATTCTCTCTCTCTCTCTCTCTCTGGTATACTATAGTAATAGGAATACTTGTTTCTGCTGCCTTGAAATTATCAGGTAGTGCTGATGTCAACTCGGCCTTTATGGAGCTGAACGGCTGGGGTGATCCAGCTACCACAACTGCATTGGATGGCCTAAACCCAGTTGAAATAAGCCCCCCAGCGGCCCTTCGCATATCACAGTGTAGTTTCCCTCTATGGCACACTTCCTCAACTAGTGACAACGAAACATGAATCAAAAACTAAAATTTCGAACAACAAAAAAGCTTCCGGAATGCAAGTAAGCATGAATCTAGGATGGAGCTCATTTGAGCAAACACCAACCTCAATACTGAAACAACGCTAACAAAACTTAGGAAATGCAAGTAGATCAAAGAGATAATCTACTACCAACGCCAAGTTAAGAATGCATCAACATCATTTCCAAACTACAATTCAGCCTCGTACTTGGGATGTACCGATCAAATGTGGGCTCAAGGACTCTAAAATACTTCAAAACAAGCTATAACCGAAATATCGAAACTCCTAGAAAAATTAAAAGGGAGTGTTCAATGTTTTGCACCTGTTTGTCATCCAATGGGGGGGGCGTAGAGGCTCAACAAAAATGGATGAGCACTCAATCTCATCACACTAGTTAAAAGAGTTGCCACTTTTCCTCTTATGCCACTCAAAGGATGTCTCACCCTCCCCTGGAACATGATCCACAACATTCTCTTGCAATGCAACCACTCTCCGCGCATTTCTTGCAGCGATATGCAGGAGTAGAAACTACTACACGATTCCCAGTTGCTCCTACCTCAGAGGTGACTTCTTCTGTTGCCAGCCGGATCAGCCTCAAATTTAGAATGTCTATTCTTTCAACACAAAGACAATGAACCCCATTTCCCAATTGACCACATTCAAGTGTTCAAGCCCTCAATCCTAAGGATTTGGGTTTAGGGAGTTCCAACACAAAGACATACACCCATACCACAAGATCACCCCAAAATTTTTGTTTCGACATGTTTTGGTTTAGCTTTGAAACGACAATGAAAACACAGAAAAGTGCTTGGAAACAAAACAAAACCAATAAAAATGTATATATAACCCAAAACTAAATAATTAAACAAGTTGAGGCTAATTCACTTTGATGAAAGGCACAAGTGTAGAACTTGGGGGCTGTTTGATAAAATTGAAAGCTGAAAACTGAATATTAAGTACTGAAAACTGAATGTTAATTTTTTTAAATGAAAGAAGTTATTTTGTAAAATTTTAAGCACCAACTTGTTTTCCTATATACAAGAAGTTAAAATTTACTAATGTTTAATTTTCTCTTTCATTTTTTTAAAATGTGGTGGTAGTTTTTGTGGTGGGCGGTGGCAATGGTGTAATGATGATGATGGTTTGGCACAAGACAATAGTAGGAGGCAAAGTAATGGTTGTAGTGGTGGAGGTTAGTGGTGGTGGTAGTAATAAAATGGAGGTGGAGATGAAGATAGCGATGGTGGTGTTGTTTTGAAGTATATGAAAAGTATTTGAGGTAGAGGGTGGCGGCGCAATGGTGGCAACGACAACGGTAGAGGTAGTGGTAGTGTAGAAATGGTGGTGGCTATGGTCCGTTGGTGGTAGTGCTCGAAGGTAAAAGTTCTAACAAAATC
>CM018899.1:16897339-16907339 GCA_009663005.1 Actinidia chinensis
ATTGGGAAAAATTCCCCTATTTTCATCAGCATTACTACATCCACACCACCACACCACCCCATGTAACATAGATTCCCATAGAGATTGCCTTCACTGCAGGTTTGGCATTGAGACTCTTGCCAACTTTCTAATTAAGGGAAATGTTACTTCTGTTAAGCAAACTAGCAAAAAGTATAAATTGGCTGATGATATATAATAATGCTCAAGTGTATAAATTACACGGAATTTGGGAGTCAACTCAGTTGTTGTGCGTGTTTATCTTTAGCTAATTACACCATATGCATTCTTTTCCAGATACTTTCTTTTCATTGAGATCACTGTAAATAAACCAAACGATATATACCCAGGTCCACCCACGTGGTCATGGTCTGTGGTTTTGAGTGTCGTGGCCGTGTATTATGGTGTGGTTTTGTCCTTGTGGTGTGGTGGTGAGGTGGCAACGGTGGGGTACTGGGAGGTGTAATTAGTGAAATGGGTAAAGAGTTTGGGGACCACTTTGGTTCTCTTGGCTCAACAAAAAATAGAGAAGGAAGGGATCATCGATCATTACACTCCTTGGCTCTCTAATGTGAATGGCCATTTCCCTACATTAGTGAACGATGACCCATTCAGAATGTGCATACTGTGGGTTTTTAGCCGAATCAACCCAAACGAATGACCATTGCACTCAATCCTTCATTCCAGAAAACCAAATTTTGGTTTCTTTATTAAACAGAATTGTAATAGCTCAACGCATATTATTGGTAAATAATATTTTCATAGTCATTTGATACTTCAATCTTTTCTATCTCAATCTCAATTGTTTCATGGTATGCTATTGAAACAACGAGGCTTTTGACGCCTGCTTTCCTAGTTCATGCAAGAATCAACAGGTATGAGGAACATTTTCCTTGTTTTGTCTACTTGAACTTTTCTATACGCTGCCCGCATCACTGATATATGGCAACTCCTATGTCTCTCTGCATGTGCGCGCGTGTTTTAATTAATTTTATATACATCTCGCCCTCAAACTTTGAAACCTTATTTACCGTTCTTGATGGAGCATTATCATCCTCAGAGGCTTATAAGTCAAATTATCATTGCTGCTCCACCAGCCACCACCACCATATTCACTTATTCCCTCTCTAGAGTCGGATAATTGGTTTTTGACAAGCAAGGTATGTCATAAATAGACTAACAGAAATCCTTCTACTTTTTTAGTTAAATCATCTTGAAGTGGTTTGAATTTTGGGATGCTATAATTAAATCCCCAATCTCTTCACTTATAAATTTGTAATCTATGTTTTCTCAAAAATTAAATGTCTTCGTTTTTCTAGGGTTCTACAAGAACATCTGCGTGGTTCTTTGAATTTGAGGACGTTAGTTTGACAGTAAAAGTGGGCTATAATTCTTTTGCATTGACACCAAGGAATCTAATATAACATAGGATTTCACGCAATCGGAAGTAATAATATGATGAAAAAGTGAACTTTGAAGTGAATTTTACCACACTAATTTCCACTTCAACGAATTTTTTTTTTTCACGAGGACCGCATAAAGTACATGGTTTTGAACAAGTGAACCAAGAAGATAAGATTCCCCCAAAGGCCCTGATTTATGAACTACATCAAATTTTTTGATGCATGCGATAGGAATATCTAACCCTCTATTGAACTGAAATGATACAGATTCCTTGCACTTCTGCATTAATTTAGAAAGGAAGATTTTATGAATTAAAAAAAAACACCTAAAAAGTTGTCCAACTTTGTCACTACACAGACCTAGTTAAATACAAGGCAACACCATCGAAGCATTTTTGTGATTCATATAAGTTGTTTTGTTTTTTTAGCACAATAATTAACAAATCAAACGTGGTACCATGTACCATTTTGTCATAACTGAGGGATAAACCAGAACTTAGGATTAACAGTACCAACCTTATTCTGCTGTAATCTCGTAGTTTTCTTGGAAGCCATGAGGGGAAGACATGAATACGGGGGCAACATTATAGCACTGCGATTGTTTCGGTCCTTGCACTCCATAAACCTGGATACTTATGAAGATCAAAACCTTACATAAAGTAGCCAAGCTTTGAAATCTCTACAAACTACCTTAGGTTTCACAAGAAGATAAATTTGCATACCATATCACCTTAAAGATAGTAAGGCCACGCTTATGACATCTGAACCAATGGCAATGTCAATAATTAGTTTACCATGAAGTGGGCTAGGCAGTTGCGATTATCATCAGATATTTGTGAATTGACTTTTCCTCTTTGAGTTCAGCCCGACTACTCATGTACTGGGCAATTCCTCTACTCCCCAACTTCATACTAGTTGAGAGAAAGTTTGATGCCATGTCTCAGAATCCATCTAAAATTACAGTGACAGTGTTGGACATGAGGTCAAGATCATCCAAGAATCCATGGCACATGGAGCTAGCGGGGCCCACCTAATAAATAACATCAAGCAAATATCAGCGTAGTTAGGCAAACCTCCCTTGGTTACTTCTCTGAGTAGTGGTCAATTTATCACCCAAAACAAAGTTGAGATTTCAAACTGGTGGTTCAACAAGTCCTTTTTGTACTTTAGGTTTTTTCCGTCATATATTTCATGTTGAAAGCGATCACCATGTCGTGCTTCATTTTATTGAAAGAGAAAACTTAAGAAAACCCTATATCATGTAATACACAAAACCTTTGCTAGATTTGTACAGTGCAATGAACCATATCCTGAAATTGCTGTATTGAGAGCAAAGAATAGCAACCATGGGGAATAATCTATAAGTTCTGCAAACAACTTTTTGAAGTACAAAACCCACCACCAGTTGGTAAGCTTTCTCTCATTTCTTTTTCCTTCTATTGCCATATAACCAAGAGAGGATTCATTGCATCATAAGCCAAATGAAACTTACCTTGCCTCTAAGTTTGCATTGTTGACTGATGAGAATCCCTTGCTATTATGTAATGGATTAATACACATCTAGAAGGCACACAAAAGTTCTGCAACAAGAAAATTTAGGAAATCAGAATCCTTATCGACTTGACAATCACTCACACCAATGCCAGAGGACTTTTAGGATTTCACACACATCTTATTGTGAAGACAGTGATAAAAGATTACTTGCTATAACCCTTTTGGAAAATGCAATACAAACTCAATTTACATGCCTTCAATTCATGAACTTCTAAAGGTGATTTTTTGGTATTGATACATTTTGATCTAAACCATAAACTATCATACACATCGGACAACAGTTTCAACTTTGTCGTACTCAGCCAAATTTTACAACTACAGCACGACCACATTTTTTCTTTACCTAAATAGAGAAGGAATTAATCCAAGTTCAAAGAATACCCATCTGGATATTTTGCTTTGGATCTTTAGGCTTTGAGGATTCGCCATTGTGTATGCAGCCAGTTGTCAAAGTGGGGAAGAACAGGGTCGGAATTTTACTTCTAAGTTCCATAACCAAGTTGGCCAGTGTCACAGCAGTTAGATCTTTACATTTTTTATTTTCAATGCCACAGTCCCTTTAATGATTTCCATCGCAATTTCTTGATTTTATTGACATTTTTACCTCACACTCAACTGATTTCCGTTCCTTCTGTCCACAACTCCATAGACCCACGGGTCAACATGATCGGCTGCCTCCACCAAACCTCCTTTTCCATATCGAACTTCTACTTTTTCAAATCCTTCAGAAAGCAAGATTTTATTTAATCTTTAGAGCAATCCTCCAAGGGAACTTCCATATCCAAACCAAGGGGTCTAAGGACCTGAAAACAAATAAATCTTTTATAATTACTTTACACTTCAATCAAATTACCACCCAGACATGCCCTAATTCATAAAAATTGAAGAAAAAAAAATTCACAGCCACCTCCTCCCGCCACCAACCGAGCGCACCTACACTACCACACCTAGACAACCTTGTGGCTGCCACCCCAAAAACCTCCCCCCAGCCTCCATTACCACCCCACGACCTCCTGACCTCGCCCACAACCATCCACACCGTCCCCCCAGCCTCCTTGACCTAACCTCTCCATCCATCTGCACCACCATGAAACCCAACTTCCACAAAAGGGCATCAACAAAGAACCGTAAATCCGTGAAATGCCTGTGGTCACTCATGAAATCAAGAGAGAGAGATACTCCACTCATCGACAAAACCAGTTGTCACACAAGCAACCATTGTTAATCAAATGCTCTGAACCTATTCATGATGTTTTGTTTAAAAAGTCGCGATACGATAGGTGTCTGTTCAGCAAACATAGTTGCCAATCGCAGGCTGTGTTCAGATTTTAGGGTGCAAAGGATCCAAAAACTATATCGATGTTCAGAAGTTCAAACTGTAATGCTGGATGACGGCCTTACAGTGTCGAGCTGTCGTGGTGGTGAAGATAATTGAGGCGTAGCTAACACAAGGTGCCCTAGGTTGTGGCCGGTCCAAGTAATTATGGGGGTGGGGTCGTTATGGATCTAATGTGAAATTTTGGTAAAGAGACACTCGTAAAAATATGAAACGATCAACTCATCAAACATTCAGGTCAACTTTGGTAGTACTCGCAAAATTTACAGAATCACGCTGTCCCATGGTATTTTCCCCTAAAGGGAGGAGAATTCCCCACATTCAAGGATGCCCAAGGAACATAAACGTCAATACCCCAAGTAAACATATTAATATTCGAGATTCGATAATTCAGATACTCAACTGTGAAATATAGGAATGACACATAAAAAGCACGGTAAAGCGATCTCCAGTTTACAACATTTTGCCTCTAACAACACTTACTAAAAGGTGCTTGATATAGCGCGCTACTATAACAATTGATCATAAACATGCGATTATCCTGAACTTCATTCCAAAGATCATTAAAAATCAAAATCCTTCAGCCATCCCACCCTTCATCAGGAAAGGTTTTAAAAAGTCTTGGAATGGTAATCGCCACAAGAAGAAATTAAAGCCCAACTCACCTACAGTGCTTATGCCTAAGCTATAACAAAAAAACAAAACTCAACAAATGCAATCCGACTTTTCCAAAAATTACGTGGATGAGGCAAGACCATGGCTTCTTCAAGGGCACACCTGAGGCTTGATCCTGGATGGCCCAAACACCTGCAGGACTCGCAGGCCTTTCCGTTCCCCAGGGCGCAGTCGATTCTGTTTCCCCAATAAGGGACTCTCTGAGGTACTTACGGTCTCGGATGGTCTTGGCCTTACCCCCAAGTTCTGTGGGTTTTAGGCGGGGAATCTTGGAAAACCCATTGTGGAAGTAAGAGAGAAAGGAAGGTACAAGAGGCCAATTGCTGCAATGCGCATTGTGAATATGAGAATTGAGGATTCTGGGTTTTTGCTTCATCTTTGAGTTTTTGGGATCAGCCATTGATGTTGCAGAGGAAGTGTTAAAACGGAAGGAAGAAACAGACCAGGATTGACGTTAACTTCCTCGTTTGAGTTCGTGTGTTGAGATTTATGCCAAAGATTTTTCGTTGGGGTTTTTTTCTTTTTGTTTCACGGCGTAAAAGAAGGACTTGGAAATTGTTATTTTTTGTCAAAAGACAATTTTACCCCTATTTTAGGCTTTTTTTCATATGAATGCAACAAACAAGATTTTTACGGTCCTCCTCCGGGGAATTTATATTCCTCTTATCTCCAATTTTAGGCTGAGTTTGGTACCTTGGAAAATAAAGGGAGAAATATGAAAATTCATAATTTTTGTTTGGATTGATTTGGTTCGGTTCGGTTTGATTTGGTTTGGTTCGGTTCGGTTCTAAATTTTGCCGGAAAATACTATAAGTAATTTATTTTTTCTCATTTTCTCATTTTTTTTCTTCAAATTCTTTCCTTATTTTTTTTTTCTTTGTTTATTTAAGTTTTTTTTATAATTTTCTTTCATCTCCTTCTCTTAAAACCAAATAGAAAATTATTTTTTCCTACAATTTTGTTTTTAATTATATTTTCTACTTTCTCATTGTTAATTTTTTTCTTTTTCCACAAGTTCTAAACTACTCTCTCGGTGTGGCTAGGAATGGTTACGGGACAGAGCGAAGTGGTTTTAAAAAAACCACCCAGATCCGCAGCTATGTGGATTTTTTTCTCATATTCTGCTTACCCCGATCTTCACGTATTTTTAGATTACTCGTCCTACAATTTTCTCTTTTTTTACCAATAAATAAAAAAATAAAAATTAAATAGTTACAAACCCTAACCTAAATGCCTAGGTTAAGGTTTTCACACAGCAGCACGTTTCTATAATTTACTCTTTTATTTGTTTTTATTAGTATGAATTTACCTAAACAATCCAGTTTTACCAAATGTTTTCACTACATTAAAATTACATTTAAAAAAATTTACCCTAATAAAGATAAAAAAAATGGATTTACTATTGAATAAATAGAACTGTATAAACATTAGCAATGCTTTACTATAAATATATTATATACTAGCTTATAGTTATTAGGGGTAATATCCTAAAATTATATTGGGTGCAGGTCAGATCGGGTCGAATTTTGGATAGAATTTTTATAAAACTCATATCTTGTTCGTTTTTTATCGGGTTTTTAAGGGTAATGATTAATTTAAAAAGAACTTACATGCCGAGTGAAAAAATTATTTAAACATGCCCTTTCCATCGAGTAACCATAGCATTATTGAAAAATTTACAAAAAAAAAACTTTATGCTTTTATTCAAGTGAAAATCACAAAACAATGCTGGCATGCAATACAAAAGTGTTTGGAGAAAGTTGTTTTTGGGTTTCTAAATATTTTGCTTTTTGAGATTTTTTTTCTTTAGTAAACTTTTTTCACCATTCGATCAAAATTTTATATTTTTCGGTTCATCTTGAAAATAGGAGTTCAAGAATATAAAATTTTCTATCTAATTTGAAAAAAAGTTCACTAAAAACGAAAAAAGTACTTTTATCCCCCCCAAAAAAAAATTATATTTAGTTTTTTTAAAAAAAAAAAATCATAAAAATTTCATATTTTCAGACTCTCTCGTCAGTAAGAACCAGAAAAGTATAATTTTTTGATTAAATGGTGATAAAAAGTTCACTAAAAATAAAAAAAAAACTCAAAAAACAAAGCAATTAAAAAAAAACATTACCCCAAACAGGGTATAAGGTGGAGTAATATTTTTGTTAAAAAAAATGAGAGAAAATAATTTGCTATGTAAAAAAATTAAAAATTGGAGAATAGAGAAAGGGTGAATTTTGTCATTTGCTTTGCAATTTAAACTTTAAAGATTTGACTAGAATCTGGCATTATCATGACATTTTACAGCAAGGAGTGTCTAATCATTCACATCGATCGCACCTATGGCTATAGTTAACAATTTTCTTAAAATTAATCTCTCCTTTTGAAAAAAATAACAATAACAAAATTTATTTTTTTAGTATGTCTAGTAAAAGGTAAACTAATTATATCAATTCTTTCTAAAAAAATTATTTATTGATAAAAATAAAATAATTGACAATTAAATTGAGTTTTGAAAAAAAAATATTCATTTATTTTCTTTAAATATAAGGTAATTTTGTTATTTTTTCAAAAAAAATAACTCTAAAATCTGGACAATAATTTCAAAAGTAACAAATGTTAGCATTATTTTTAAACTACCAAAAAATTGACTATATTTATCAAAACCTGAGGGGAGATAAGTGAAAATTATTTTTAACAACTCGCTCTAGTATTATGTCAAATTTTATTATGTAAATGGAAGAAACTAAAACGAGAAGGAAAGAACAAGAATATAAAGAAATTAACGTGATTCGTCACAGGGCCTACGTCCACACTTGCACAGCCTCAACGGCTACAATTTGCCTTAACTTTACCTTGTTTCCCTTCTGATTTAACGTCGGTCGGGTCCGCCAACGTGGCCAAGACCACACTACAGTACTGTCATTCTTTCAGCCAGGTTAAAAGTTGGGGGTCCTACCACGCGGGCCAAACAGCACTAACAGTACTGTCATTCCTTGTGCAGCCAAGTTAAAAGTTGGGGTTCACTCAAGGCACTCAGACGTTGCCTCACCGCATCATTACTTCGTGACTGTACAAGGTGATACAATATTTGGGTAGAACTTACCCTAAAAGCTAACTATTGAGAAAAGAATGCCCTTACACTTATATATTGCACAGTATTTCAACTTTCAAGCGAGTAAGGAACTTTCGCTTCACACCTTCCCTCACGCCCAGCGTGCTCACACTCGGCAATCACTGCCACGGCAGGCCCGGGACACACACCTACCCATATTACCATGAAACAATGCTTGAGTAAACTTACCCTAAAATCTAGCTATTGAGAAAAGGGTACCCTTACACTTGTTATATTGGCACATTTTTCAACTCCCAAGAGACGTGGGATTTTTTGCTCACACACAAGATTCACACAAGAAACAGTTTGTACAAACAACCATATTTTCTATCTTTGTGGGTTTTTCTTTTTCCCCGTTTTTTGAGAACATAACAGGTTTCCGAAAGGAAACCAACACTTACTCTATTTTAGTTGAGTATCTTCCCCCTTGAATATTTTTCTTAATGCTCTATTTTATTGTGTTATCTCCCCCTTGAAGATTTTTCTTAACAAGTGGTGCTAACAGAAGTGTAGAAAAACTACAACATCAGATGATTCAGGCAGCCTCTTCCAGTGCAATAAAGAATAGCCAGGGTTTATATATAACTTTTAACTTTGTATATCACAGTAAGAACGTTATGAAGAAAGCAGGTGCATACGTGCTCAGGATACTCCCAGACCACGAAACTCAAGTTCAGTCTCTGAGATGTTTCCCTAATCCTAAATAAACATTTTTTGTTATCTACCCTTATCGGTACAATACCCCTAATCTCAATGGCACCAAGCACAAATAAGTAATTATTCTATGAGGAAGAAAAAAGATTTGAACGAAACATACTGACATGAAACATGTCCGCAAATGCAGCCTCGAATTAGCTTCTTTTGTAGCAATCCTTTGCACGGTTCAGACGCAATTTGTTTTGCCTGTTCAGAATGCATTTTCAAGTTGGGGCTGGTATGTTCTGCACCCACCGAGAGATTGTAATTCCGTGACCAAGGAAAAGGATCTAAGGATGCATTCGTAAAACTCAGTTTTACTTTTCAAGCCTTCTGAAATGTACGAGAAGAAAACTCCCGTGGCAGAGTCTGACAAACCCCAAGAAGCTAAGTTTCCCGTCCTAGTGTCTTAAAACAGTCCCCCTTGGGAGACTACATGAACTGGTAACTGATGGGCCAAGTCCAAGTTCCTGAGGAAAAATTAATTAAACACGTATCAGATCTTGATCCTTTGTTGTATCGAGGCTCTACATTATGGATTGTGTTTAACAAACACCACTTTGGTAAGTGGGAATCCACATGGGATGGTACGTAACAGAAGACATTTAGAAATCTCCATCTCTGGAGCAAAAACAAAACTTTCCATTCTCCTTACTACTACTCCGCTGTGATCCTAGTACTCACTACTCAGAAAGTGAATTAATTTAGATCATCTGTATTGTACTAGTAGCGTACAGTTTATGCATAACTAGTGGTTAAAGATTATATTTGCTTCAGTTGTATGAGTTGTAAGACGTATTATCATTACGGTTCAAAATATTTTAACGGGGACCAATTTTTGTGCAAAAGATTTTCTCAAGCAGTACTTGTGAGTCATGACTGGTTCTAAAATATACTCACAGTATCGCTATCTACAAGGCCTAGGGCAAAGGGGAAGACCACGTGCAACGCCATGTATCATGTGTACTGAAAACCAAAATAAAAGGGAGAAAGAGCATACCGATGCTATCTCCTCTATCATGATAAGGTCTATTTCCCTTCCTTCTCAAAGATGTCATAGGCATGCTGCGTGCTGTTTGCTCCCCAGCTTCCATTCCTTCCAGCTATGCCGCTGATGGCGGCAGCACAAATTCTTCAAATCCAGTTTTCTATGTTGGAGACTGCTCATCTGCAAGGTACAAGTATACACACTACCATTATTCTCGATCTTCAATTTAAGGGAATAGCGGGGTT
>CM018899.1:16919839-16923934 GCA_009663005.1 Actinidia chinensis
TTGTAGAAAGCACTTCGTGCGTAAAGCGAAGGCTTACTACAACTCAATAGTACTTTAAATAAAACACAGACTCAATTTTGAAAGTGCTTTAGACTGAAATAAATAGACATCTATAGATAAAATGAACATAACTTACTTAGCTGTTTATCTTCTGTCCCTGAAAGCTATCTTTGATGAGTTTTTAACAAATTACTCAGTTTAGTTTTAATTTTATATTTTAAAAAACAGTGTTTTTTTAACCAACAATATTGTAATCACGGACCAACTATGTTTATCTCATTTATCAGAAACGTAAAATTTGTATGTTGTGAGAATCATTTTCCGATGAATTATTGTACCTCATTATTAACAAATCCTTACTCTAAATATTAAAACAATCATGAAAAATTTTAAAGATTATTTTAACGAGAACCTTAAGACCATCAATAGTTTCGAGAGTTTTAAAATAACGATATATTTTTAATCACTTTATGAACAACTGATCTTGATTTTTAATATTAACATTGAGATCTCTAATTCTATTTTTCTTCTAGAATGGAGAAATCCAATCGTTCATCATCTTGTATGGTTATAGATATGGATGGTCCCAGCTTAACATCTAGTCAGGTGGCCAGATTTTAGGAAATTTGAATGTGTGGGATTAGAACTGGGGGAGAAGAGGCCAGAAATAAGCATTAACATCAGGCCCAGTTTGGACAACTTAACTTTTTTTAAAAAATTTTTTTTTATTAGACTTTAGTTTTTTTTTAGTTTTGGTCTTTTTAATAAGTGAGTTTTTTGTAATTGTTTGAATCAAAATTTTATTATTTATACTTTTCGGTTTTTTTTTTTTTTTTTTTATAGCGAGAATGACAATTTCAAACCACCTCATACAAGGTTAGGAACAACTTCCCGTCCCTCCTCACACCCCGCCCCCCACCCCCTCCTTTCCCCTCCCCCCCGTACGTCCCTCTCTTTCCCTGCGGGTCACCCCGCTTTTTCCTCACACTGTCCGTTAACAGCGTTTCTGAGTTAGGGGTTGCATAGTTCTTAATTATTAACGTGCACTGAGATAAAATCAAGTGGGGTAATCGGGAATGTGTTTAAAATTGCACCCTTTTAATTGTTGGGTTGTGGGCTTAGTTTTAGACCCCGATAAGTCACCGAACTCAACCCCTTTATTCATGGCATTGCCCAGGCTCACCCCAAAGTACTCACTGTAAGCCCATTTCAACTACAAGAAACCCCATCTCAACCCAAACGTATGAGTAATACTTGTAGAGATATATATGCTCTTTGTCTACTTGTGGCTGCTTTAAGAATGGTAAACTGATAATTTATTTTCTGATGCCCTCTTTGGGAGCTTTATTCTTTTCTAATTGCAATGGATTTTATTGGACTTCCTATGTATTTTTGTTTGCATTTTTGTTTCATGAACTCAAATTTTGAAAATTGTGAGGTGCTAAACATCCTCAGTAAAAGATAAAACAACGTCAAGCTTACCGGATGGGGTTGGTCGGAAAGCCCTATGGTGTGATAGTAAAAACAAGGAAAGAGGAGAGAACAAAAGAGCTCTAGATGGAGTTAAGGATTTGATTGCGTACCAATACTTTGCGAGTTATTTTAAGGCGAATTCACCTTATAGGATATACCTTGCATACTTCCATATCATTCTCTCAGTATTCTTTCGCGATTTTTCCATTTCGAGAAGCATCTCTCCTCTAGTAAAAAAGAATCTTACGAGATCTCCTCTTCCTCACCAAAATTTGGGCGCCGGTCTCCAGCACCCGTCTCTCCAGGCTACGCTTAGTGTATATCTTCTTTGGGCCCTATTCTCCAAGCCCAATTCCTAGATGAGTCTTTCAGCCCAACAAACACGCTCAAAACTAATGAGTTCAGTTCAAATCGACCAAACTCATTTTGTCTCCTTACAGTATAATTGAAATAAAAATGCTAGCATAGGTAGAAGTTATACTTCGCGCAAAATGAAATTCGTGCTAGTTTTCTATGAATCATTTTTAAAATCGTGCTTTTTTCTATGAATCCAGGTAAATATATTATTTTGGTCCCCTATATAATGTGGTTTGTGTTTTTAGGTTGTGTAGTTAATTTAGGCCACATCCTTGGCTATGCCTATACTTTTAAATTGTGCAAGGAAAGGGTAATGCCTGATGATTGCTTAAAGCCCGTTCAAAGAGTTTAGTAGCTTTGAGTGTGGAACTTAGGATTACCACATATATGCCAATACCAGTTTAATTTGTTTTCTTAACTTTGGTTGAAGTAAGATTAACAATAATTTAAGGCTGTGTTTGGATTCTGAATTTGATAAGATAAAAAAAAAAAAAATAAAAAAAAAAAAAAAATAAAATTAAGACGATCAAACAGTTCAAACCATTAAATATCTATTCTTCTATTTTCATTTCATTTTATTTTTCCTCAAAAAATCCTATATCCCAAACAAGTTTACTGGGAAAATGTGAAAGTTTTTCATATTGCCCATCTCATTAGGACGGATCTCAAGTAACTGGTTAGGCTGCAAAAAATGGAAACTTTAAGTGATGTTGTATCTCAGAAACCTTGAACTTGACTCTGAATTGATAATTCTTAAAATTAGTTTTTTTTTAAACTTGTTACCAAAAGTTTAAGATTTTTTACTTTTTTTTGCTTTTGTATTTTTAATTTAGCTAAATAAGGACAAAATAAAAAATAAAAAATAAAAAGCCAACTTTATTGACTTTTTTATTTATTTTCTAAGCAAAAAAACTAAAAAAAAAACAAACGGAGCCTTATTTTCCTCATCACATGGCCATGCAGTACTTTGCATGAGTAACATTTGCCTAGCGGATGAGAGAATTTAACGATGGGGACCAAAAATTACTTCGTCTAATTTATTTTTAATTTGATAGACTTAATGACTTTAGTCACTAAATAGAATACTTATTAAGATTTTTCTAAAAAAAATTTAGGTCCTCAACTGTTGTCTTTGAAACCCACCACCACTTAGAAGATGGTGGTAAAGTTGTTAATTCCGTATAGGCCCACTATTTTGACTATCGGTACAGGTTCGACGGTACCGATGTAGATCGTGGTCGAATTTATCCTACATATACTATAACAATTCCGTGTATTTTTATAGAAGTTACTATTTAGAGTTAATAGAACTTATAAACTATATGACATTTAACCACAATTTAAAAATTGATGAACTCAAAACAAAAAATATCCAGTTTCAAGTCCAAAAAAAAAAAAAACATTTTTTAAGACACCTGACTTTAAAAATGTAACAAAGAAACACTTTAAAACTAAAAAAATTACAAAACATTCATTCTTTCGTTATGGAGTGATAAGCCAGATCACCCGCTACAGCCTGTACATGCCAGTATTGGCAACGTCACTTGTGAGCTTTAAAATGTATCCAAAAAAAACACTTAAACTAAAACATTACAAATATTCATTCTTTTAGTATGGAGTTGTATAGCCAGTACACCCGATACCATCATACATGTCAGTATTTGTGACGGTATGGAACTTGACATACATATACCGAGTTTCATTTGCTACATACGCAATTGATAACGTAGGGATGAGGGTAGTGCCTCCTTTTTTTTAATGAGGGAATATAAAGACCGAGCCTTGAAGGTTTTGTGAGGTTTGATAACTCAATGCACAAGACCTATTACATAACTAATGAGTTCGTATTTCTACCGCTTCTTTAAGAGTTGTCTGAGTGTATAAAATAGTTTATAGATAGATTACAATTAAAGAAAGTGGAGAGAGGGGGCAGAGGAACAGACTCCGCAAGCAATCAAAAAGTGTTGGGGAGGTAAATGTTAACAAATGAATCTCCTGAGAGAGAGAGAAAATGGATGCAGACAGTGGCGAGCGGCGACATTATTCACGCCAACTGGCAGGAACAGAGAGCGCACGCCCGCAAGACCTAATATCCATAATAATTTATATGGGGGGGGTAAATTTTATTACAACCCTCAAATTCCATTGAAATCACACTATCACCCTTGAATCAATAAGATGTTAATTTTTATGTACAGTTTAAGTCAATCTTTTAGTTGACCAACCATTGACCTACCATACATTGATGATTCAAAAAAAAAAAAA
>CM018899.1:17284034-17286534 GCA_009663005.1 Actinidia chinensis
ATGATAAGTTATCAACTAAACACGAAAAATTCTCAAACACTTATTTTACATGATAAATAAAAGAAGTTATCAAATATTTAATTAGTGCAAATTGACATAAATATATCAATTCTAATTAGACCAAGAATATTGAGAAAGTATCAAATCGAAACTCTACATGTTCACAACTATTAAAAAATAATCAACTTATAAATTGAATATAAGACTTTTGTGAATACAAGGCTAGAGGCGATATTTATGTAAATAGAAGTTACTATATTTATGGTGGAGCCAAAACAATATTTTTTCAATATCAATCAAAATAATTGTCGTTTATAAAAAGAAATTGAATATTGATAATTTGATGATTATTTTCTTATGCATTATTTTTATGTAAAAAAAATAAATTAATAATTAGTGATAACCTCCCATTGATTGTTGAAATTGATATTAATAATTTTAAGTTCACTAGAATAATATTTCAAATAAAGTTCTTGAATATTACACTTTAAAAAATACAAATTAAGGGGTGAGTTTATATGTCTATAAGTTATCTATAGCTGACTTGAGAAACTAAAGCTGAAGATGAATTAGAAGTAAAAAAAAATACATATTTTGTATAACTGCAATCCTTAGTATAAAAGGATTTTCAAATCATGAATATTAACTAGGTATTTCACATTCCTCATTACAAAACTCTCAAAAAAATCAATGTTGAAATGCATACTCATTCATAGGCCTGATTTGAATGTCAAAATTTTACATGCATACTATCAAAACTAAATGTAAATTATTCTTATTAAATTAAAAAAATATATTTAAAATTCAAATCTATCTAAATAAAGTATTGGGATAAATTATATGTGATTTTTTTTCTTTTTAATTTATTATAAAAAAATGGAGTAGTGATTTTTGAAAATATGTGAAAGTCTTACTGCCCCAATATACCGATTATCTCTCATGTACGATTCTATAACGATCAAGTAGTATATTGACATAATAATTTAAAGAGTCTAAACAAATTGAACAAATTGCCTAAAACACTTAAGTTCAAGTTACCAGTAGTAGCTCACATAGTTCTCTATATCACTGTTTTGAAAAACGGATTGAATCGGCCGGTTCAACCGGTCAAAAAAACGGTCCGGTTAGTCCTCTAAATCTGTTTTGGTCAAAATCTAGTCAAACCAAGTAAAAAAAGCGGTTGAACTGGGACCTGATCAATTAAACTGGTCATTAAATTGTCTGGTTCACTGTTTTAATGGAAATTTTATATTTTAATTTTAAAATTTTAGATTTTAAGTATAACAACTAGTGTACAAAAATAAGGGATATTTTATTACTATTAATAAATTAATTAATAACATAATTATGATATCATAGGTTCATAACAATTGGCTCAACGGTTGAATGGTTGACTCGACGGTTGAATCAGTAACCCGTAATTTATCTCTTTTTCGGTTCACTCAACGGTCTAATTTTTCAAGATCAGTCATGCACACTTTCGATATGGGACGGGATATTATAGTTACTACAAGTATTCATGTGATGTTCAAAAATGCAAGGCTATAATTGTCATTTTAGAGTTCTACTTGATTTGATTTGAGAGAGTAGGCTACCCCACGTGCCTAACTAACAAATTTAAAGGGAAAACCAAACTTATTATTATTTTCATGAGACATCGGCCCAAAGCCATCCTTTACCTCATAGTCACGAAAATGTTTCCTTTGAAAATACTTCTCAATTAATGTCTGCCTTCGGCAGCTGCTCCGTCACCTTCGTTCTTAACCATAACTTTTTAGGCCCCAATTAGAATTTTTGTTTTTTATTATTTTTTGTTTTTAATAATTATTTTATTAATATTTGTCAGTATTTGATAAAAAATATATAATTTTTATAATTTTTTTTACGAAAAAAATCAAAAAATATAAAAATATATATTTAATTTCTCAGACACTCCACCCCTTAAACCATCTTCTTGTATCACTTTTACTCCGTCATTTAAAAAATAAATCATATTGATCCTCTTAATTATTTAAGTGTATCGCTTACGTCCCTTCCATTACTAATCCGTGTAAAATAGTGATAAAAATCGACCACATCTTGTCTTAGTTGCACAAGCCTTTATATAGAACATATACTTATTTTTCTAAAAAAAATAAGGGTATATTGGATATAAAGGTATTTAATTAAAGCACAACGACAATATATGATTGATTTTCGTTACTATTTCACACGGATTAGCAATAGTAGGGGGAGGGGCGTAAGCGATATACTAAAATAGTTAAAAGGGTCAATATAATTTATTATTTAGATGAAGGAGTAAAAGTGATAAAATGCGATAGTTTAGTTGGCATCTGAAAATTTAGTCCAGGAAAAAATAATTTAAAAAAAATCCACTAAAAACAAAATAAAATGACGAAAAAAATTGAACAAAGTTTTTTAATTTTTCATATTTTTCTTGTAAAAAATATCAAAAAAATATAAAATTTTAATCAAATGATAAAAAAATATTCACTTAAAA
>CM018899.1:17331534-17334034 GCA_009663005.1 Actinidia chinensis
ATAAGTGCAGATATGGTTTTCATGCTTGAGAAGCAAACCCCATTTCAAGTTCTCGAGTCATTAATGAGCATAAAATTCGAAGTATGAGGGGATAAGAATGATCGCTGATTACCTCGATTCTCCAGTTTACTACGGACCTACCAATTTAGAATAAGAAGGAAGAAAAAGGGAAGTCCGAGAAGGCAGCCTCTTCCTCTCCTTGAAGTGTTCCGCGGGCCAAAAAATACATCATCGGTGGTGGTGAATCAACCAACCCCTCATATCGCAACCTCATCGGGTGACACAGAACACAAATCCGAGGTACACAAAATCTTAATTTTAAGGATACAATTCAACCATATCAATCTGTCACTACCCTCAAAAGCAACGGGGATAAACTTTCCACCTAGCTATTATAAGATCTTTGAAGGTCTTTAGTTCAAATCTAGCTGCTTCTATGGAAGGCTCAAAACTTCATCCTTTCTTGTATCTCCGAAGACCAAAATGATGTTTCAAAACAGATTGCGTATGAATTGTGTCAAAACAATCCTAATAACTTGGAGTTACCTCTTACACTGGTTATGGAGATCACTTAGTGTTGATCAAGGGCAGATTGTGGAAAGAGCTGCGATCGAGATATTACTATTCAACAGGCCTGGCAGTGATCAAGAAGTAGCTAATGTTTTCAAAGAGATCGGCAGTTTTGGATTGGAAGATTTCCAAATATACGAGGAGGTTAGACGAAGATTTCAGGATCACTATAATAGCAAGGTGAAGACGTGGATGGTCGAATTCATCCACAAACATTTTAGCAGCCCATGGACACTCGTTGCTTTCAGACCTACTTCACTATCTTCCCTCCGTCAGGCAGCTAGCTGGATTCCATTTCATGGTGTCTCGGGAAAACAAAATGGACATAAAACCTTCCTTATCAAAGAAGAATTCAGAGAGACCCGTCTTGCTTCATGCTTCTCCTATGCCAGCTGCTCCAACACAAATAATATTTGCACTACAGATAAAGCAATGCGCCATAGAGGTTTAATGCTGATTCTTAAGAAAATCAGTAATTCTTAAACCCTATCGGGTTCCTGCAGAGGTTCGAGATGTGTGTAGTGGGTATGTAACATGTTGGTGTGCCAAACGATGGTTACCATCGTACACCTTGCCAACAGCAACCACAAGCACAAGGACAAGGATTTACGTGGTTCGGCCAACAATGCACATCCACGGAGAGGAACCAATTAATTCACTATCACCGAATGAAATTACAATGAGTACAATAGGGAGAGGGTTATCTCCACTTCAGCCTCTCAGCACTCTTCTCTCTCACCATCTCTCACTGTCTGCTCTCAAAGCTATCAATTCTAGCCTCACTCTCTGTCAGATCTCTCCGGGGGCTCGCCACTAGCACCATACGCCTCCCCCCAAATACAACCTCTACTCCCAGCCCGCCTCTGCACCACAGGCCAAACATGCTGTGTTGCTCCACCAGTAATCCCCCTTGGATACATTCTCTGCACCGTCCTACTCTCTCTGGGGCAAGCCTTTCAATTATATGGCCTCAGAGCAGGGAAGATGAGCTCATGGATGAGCTCATTCGTGACTCCATTCTTGACCATGGATGAGGGAGGAGCGCTCAGTCTTCGTCTCTTCGGCGCATCCTCTGACAGAACTGTCAGAAAGCACCTTCTTTCCTTTTCCCTGCTTTGTTCTTTTTCCTCATTCTCTTCGGTCTAGAAGGAATAATAGTTAGTTGTTATGGCTTTGGGCTTGGGTTGTGGCTGGGCCTCAGGGGTTGGGTTGGGTTTCTTCATTGGGCTGGATCCCAACACATGTAACCACTTCATCTTTCGTTGTTTGTGTCTATGTGAGTTTGCATGACAACATAAACTTGGATTTTTTCTTTCAGATGAAGCTCGTGCATTCACAAGGGAATGTTGTAAAAAAGAGACCCATAAAAACGGAAATCCAAACAACCACAAATTAGGAAACCAAAACAATTCTCGGCAACTCTAGGTCCAATTACAAGATTCCTAACCAAATACTGATTCTAAATATAAAAATAAAAGTATGGAAATCTTAAGCGTCGTTTCCTACAAAATTTCGCAAAAGGTGAATGAATATGTATGGCGATGTTATCTAAAACAAGAAAACAGAAACTTTTCTTAGTGAGGCTGGATTAGCAGATGGTTTAGTAGCTATCCACCTCTCAACAACTTCTACTGAAGTCATGGTGTCTCTTTGGAGGACTAAGCAGAGTCCTGGATTGTAAAAACGTAAAACCATAGACGTCATGTAATAAAAAGGAAAAATCATATAGAAAGATATGTCTGTATTCACTACTCATGCAGTGAGGTCAAAGCTTTCAGAGGCAGCGGGGTGGAAAAGTCGATGGAACCGGATCCCAACCCTTAAGTCAGCAAGACGCGTTTTTCTCTGGTGACATTTCACAACCAACCTCATCAATTCTACTTCCTTTCACTTTCTTGATAATTCAGCTTTCAAAGTCATACACTTGATG
>CM018899.1:17414034-17416534 GCA_009663005.1 Actinidia chinensis
AAGTAGATACTAGCGAGTTTATCCTACCCTTTTAGCTTTCTTAGGAGTGCTCCACAAAATTGTCGTCCTCCTCGTATATCTGCACACTGACAACAGTGAGTACGGCCGCCGGAGCTGTTTTCGGGAAACAGCTCTAACAGACCCCCCGGTCAGTTAGATGACCTAATGCTCTGCCTCAGTTGCTATGAAAGTTCCTTCATCCCTCCTCCAAGAAGAAGAAGAAGAAGAAGGAGTAATCGGATTCCAAAAAAAAAAGCCCCTTACCTCTACAGTGGCTTCCGCTTATGTAGTTTAACTTGGCGCGTGCTTCGACGCGCCAACGGATCCCTCGATTATTGGGTTGTTTACCCACTCTTCATCCTTGCAGAGGAGTTGGTTATCCTTCCTGCTATCATGGATCTCCTCGCCCGGATTTGGGCTGAGCCTCGTGCCCGTGTCGTACAAGCATCACTATGTTCCGTTGTGTCCTCATCGGATTCCCGCCCAAACTCTGTGTGTCGACCGAGCTCTGGTGTTACTATTGGCGTGTCCATCAAATAATCAAGAGGTATTCACGAACGCGGGTGGGTTCT
Source organism: Actinidia chinensis (assembly GCA_009663005.1). Taxonomy (NCBI): domain Eukaryota; kingdom Viridiplantae; phylum Streptophyta; class Magnoliopsida; order Ericales; family Actinidiaceae; genus Actinidia; species Actinidia chinensis. The sequence goes on from CM018899.1 coordinate 17,414,607, forward strand.
TCCTGTACTTTACGAGCTCGGCCTCACGTATAACATTGTTTTTTTTTTTTTTCTTTTGCGACGTAGGTCGACACCGAGATAACAGCCCCGTGTATAATGCTGAAGGCTTTCTAGCTTCATCTTCCCGTGCCTTCTAGTAGCTGGGTAACTTATTCATATGTCTCATGTCCCTACAAATACCTTCATTTGATCTAACAAAAGCAATGAAAGAGGGAAATTATGATTTTTAATTCTTTTCTAATTCTTTCCCTACATTCCAAACACAGCCCAAAACATTATTATCATCCAAGTATGTATAAGATCTAAAAATGATAAGTATTTTTGTTTCCAAAAACAATTTCTCAAATTCAGAAATTTGATTCCAAAAACAACAGCAAAAGACAGCTAAAGTTTGTAACCTTTATCTTCAAATTTCTTACAGACTCACATGCATTGAGAGACCAAACAAAATAGAGAGTGATTCCAATCTTCTGCTTGGGATTTTACAAAAATATACAAAGTGATAGGTGTCATGGCCCCCACAGTTTTGCAGGAATTCAAAATTGTCCTTGATCTGGTTTTACGTCAATAGAGACATGTGAAGAACGTAATTAAGTCCCGTTTGGAGTAATTTTTTTTTTATATTTTGTTTAGGATAAGTTTTTTAGTTTTTTAGTTAATTTTTTTTGTAAGTGTAATTTGGTGTATTTAAGGTAGGTTTACCCAAAAAAAACTATTTTTTTTTAAATATCTCAAATAATAAACTTGATTTTTTTTTCCAATTTACATAAAAAAATCAAAAGTAATATTTTTTTTTTGGTCAAAACTCATTTTGATACAGTAAACTAAATTCTCATGAAATTCATAAAGAAATAAAAAAAACATTTCAAAACTCTAGCTCATTTTAATAAGTTTGGCAAAATTTCAAACAGTTAGGTATTTTGAGTCTTACTTTGAGCTATTTTGATAATTCAAGAGGTTAAATTATAGACTCCGTCGTGAAGATCGATACTATAAAAAATTATTGATCGGATACAAATCAATAGTCATTTAGTACTGTTCTATAACTTAATAATGGGTGTGGCAAAAAAGATTATATTCATTTATCTTGATATAAATTGATAATATTGATTTTTATCCGACTAACTTGATTTTTTACAGTATTAAACTCCTCGATAAGCTTTACTATATCAACGATTTGGATCATCAAAATGAGTCCAAAATGAGACTAAAATACTTGAACTGCACTATACAGTCCCAAGAGAAGTTGTATCAAAAAAAGGACGACTACAAAAATAACAAAGGGCATTATTGAGGAAATGATTAGTTACTTTATTTGATTTCAATTTCTTATGTTTACTGAATGGATGTGAAATATTTCCATGTTGAGCCAAACAGTCAAGAAAAAGGGGTACTTGAAAATCTGTGAATACTATCATTTATACCAATTAATTAATTCTGTATATTTGTAAACGAGTTATTACATAAACATGCAAACATTTTCGTTTGGATTGATAGGTATCCATCATAAAGTGGGCTGTCAGCTGTCTGCCACTAGATTTATGTATTGGTTGTGCTTCTTGTTCCCGGTGAATAGAGGAAAACAATGGATACTTTGGCCTAAAGGTTTCTAGCCGGCGCGGGCATGACAAATTAAAATTTTATTACAATGTGTTAAAATGTTGGTACGGCACAACACGAACTAAGTAATGGGTAGGGTCGAACCACTGTTTTTGGGGTACGAAATACGGGCACGACACGTTTATATAAGCAAATTTGAAATGATTTTAGATTTTTAAAGCATTAAACGCATTCATAAAAAAAATCATGGCACGATAAAACACAAGACACGAATGGGGTGTGCCAATGAGTCGTGTCAACCTTAAATTTTTATTAAATTGTTAAAGGCATTACACGATACAATTAAAATTGGGCACAGTACGATACGA
>CM018899.1:17431534-17434034 GCA_009663005.1 Actinidia chinensis
ATTCCAGTGATGCAAGTTCTTGGGGTATCAAAAAAAGCCCACTGACCGGAAGTCTGAATTAAAATGCCCACCCGAAATCTGAATAGAACCGAGCCCAAGCAGGCCCCGAATTTCCTATCCGCCTGCCTGGCCCCAAGCCTAAGACCTCCTGACCTGTTTATATATAAATACGATAGTTTAGATAATATATTTGAAAATAAAACTAATACGATATTTTCACTTTTCATGGACTATTTCCCTCTCTTTTCTTTCTTTTTCTTTTTACCTAAGTCATAAATACGGGTGGACATCGTGTCGTGTCTAATTGGATTCGTGTAAAAAAAACCCGTTGACCCTAAACCAAATTATTTAACTAAATATTTTGTATATTCTAATCCTAACCTGATATGCTAATAATCGTGTCAATTTGCGCTTAAGCAGTTGGCAATTTATTTCTTCATTACATAAAACAAAATTTGTCCATAAATAACCAATACCAGCAAAAAAATTAAAGCAAATAGACATTAAATTGTTTACCCTATTAGCCCATACAAAACATTCAGAGTATTAATTTGATCAACAAGACAACTTCAAGAACTAAAATTTAACACATTCGTATATTATTATATATTAATAATTTAATATAATAATATTATTAATATTCATATGTAATTGGGTTATATACAAGTTGATAATTGGTGTCAACTCGTGTTAATAAGTTAACACATATTTTTAAATGAACAAGTCGGTTTATTTCGAATTATGCGGCTCAACTCCAACACAATCCATTTAGCATTCGTTTTGTCGGAGTGTGCCATATACATATTTTTGTGTCATAAATAACCAATCTTAATCCGCTAAGTTCATGTACAATTCAAGTCAAAATTTTCACCCCTTATCATAAAAAACAAATAAAATAGAGAAAAAAAAAAAGAAAAAGAAAAATATACACATGCACAGATCCATAGTCCACACACACATATATATGGCGGGAGCCCAACCGACCCGCCCGAAACCGAGGGTTCGGGCCGGACTGCCCCATTTTACACCCCTATGCCAGGCTAACACTCCAATGTAACTGCTATTTATATATGTACATTATTTTGCTTCAATTAATGTACTGGAGGGTTATTAAAATATGTATATCAAGCAGCACATTAAAAATGAATAGAGACTGGGCGGAGGTTAAGGAGTTTGGTACAGGTGTTGTGCTTATAAAACCCAATTACCCTGTTATCGGTATTATTTGGGCTCTCTCCTATTCAACTCTTTGGTCAGAATTGTTAATGTCGTAAGATTTGATGAGTAAATCATTCATAAAAAAAAATTGATACGATAGCTATACAATCTGATTATATTTATATGTCTTAAAAAAATAAATGGCAAAAATATTTTTGAGAGTAAACTGTAACACAAATATGATCTGATAACGTGTTTGCAAATAATTGATAAAATTAAATTTTTGTGAATGATGCACTCGTCGAGCCTTACAAAATAAACGTTTCGATCACATCCTTGGTTAAGGTAAAAAAAAAGTATATAAAATATGTGAAATATACATTAAAAAACTAACTTTGTTGACCCTTTGTGCGCTAGCCACTAGCTTGTTGACAAGCTCAAAAAAAATAAGATATTGGTGCAACTAAGGCTCCGTTTGGCACAAATTTTTTTCATGTTTTTTTTTGGGGTTTTTTTGTTTAAAATAAGCAAAAAAGTCAATAAGAGTTGGCTTTTTTACTTTTCTGTTTTTGCTTTTTTACTTAGTTTTAGCTAAAGTAAAGCTACAAAAGTAAAAAAGCCAAAAAATCTTGACTTTTTAATAGCAAGCTTAAAAAAAGCTTGGCTTTTAAGCACTACCAAACGGAGCCTAAGTCCAGTCTTTCTAATTACTTTTTAGACTGTTTAGCTGCTCGAGTTTTTTCTTCTTTAATAATTTTATTAATTATTTAATTAAAATTTTTATTTTTTCGGTTTTTCTTGACAAGATGAATTTGAAAATATAAAAAAAATCATCTAATTTGAAAAAAAAATATTTTTACTTGACAAATCAACTGGATTTCCTTTCTAAATTTGAAAAAATTAAGCATTTAATTATTTTTTTTGAAAAAATATAAAATTTTGGTCAAACTATAAGAAAAATAACTAAAAATAAAAAATATAAAAATAAAAATAACTAAAAACAGTAGGTCAAATTGGGCCTAATTAATGAAAAATACAAGATTAAAAATACAAGCATGGGGACAGAATTCTCATAAAGAGTTCATAGCAAAATTCACATACTGTGTGTTAGTGTGTAATTAGACTCCGTTTGATACCAGTTTTTCGGCTATTATTTTTAAATTTATAAACAAAAAAATAATTAGAATTGACTTATTTATTTATTTTTATTTATTTTTAACTAAAGTAAAGCTAAAAAAATAAAAAATCTAAAAAAATTGACTTTTTAAATAGCAAATTTTAAAAAAAACTTAAACTTTAACTTTTAAGTATTACCAAACGGAGCCTTAGTTTGTGATGCTTA
>CM018899.1:17449034-17456534 GCA_009663005.1 Actinidia chinensis
GGTTAGATTCTAAAAATAAAAAAGACACATAAATTAAAACGAAGGGAGTAGTATTTTTTTAAAATAAACAAGCGAATTGAGTAAAGGTATCTAGATTTGTCAATAACACTTCCTTTCTTTTTTGAATGTATATTAATTCATTTCTCAATTACACAAAAAAGTTACGGTAAATTTCACTTACCTCCCTTGAAATTTCTAATAAATATAGATACCTGCCCTATAATTTTTGAAACATTGTGTTCTATTACTTTAGAAACTATTATCAAGATTCTTCTTAAAACTAATTTTTGTGCAAAAAATATTAGTACAATCTGGTTATTTTTACACAAAAATTTACTCTATGAGAAAATCTTAATAATAATTTCAAAAATAAGAGAGGTGTGAAATTTACCCAAAAATAAAGACATTGACAAAAGAAGTCCTATGTTAACTTTCTAATTAAAACGTACAATAAAAATAAACTAGTGTATTTATTAATAACTTGAAATTATCCATCGGACTCCATGGATCCAGTCCGGTCCAGTGCGAACTGAGAAACCATAAAAGCATAGAGTTTTTAATATATTTTTTCGCTTTGTTTGTGGGAAAATATATTCCTAACTCTTATAGAGATTTTTTTGACAAAAAGCTGTGATTGGATTCAGGATTTGATGAGAGAAACTGAAATGAAAATAAAAAACTTAGACGATTCAACCGTTTAGGACCATTGGATCTTCTATTTTTTTTTCTCACCAAATCCTTCATCCAAATACCAACTTCATAATTCCAACTTATCATGCTTAATTTGCTAGGAACAATACATTTTGTGCCGTGCATGCCACATGTAATGAGACCTGTATTTTTGTAAACTCTACTATATATAAGTATATACCGAACAAAATACACAATCACTAACTATTTTGATTAACAATATCATGGTACGCAAGTTATAACTTTTTAGTCACTTTGTGATGCATTTTAATGCAACTACTAGAGAACTTGTTCTGGTGAAGCACATGATTGATTTTAATGGAGGTGTCAATCTAGTTAGGATGTTTATTGTTAGCATTCTGGTGAAGCATATAATTGGCTTTAATGGAGGTCTCAATCTAGTTGGAATGTTCATTATTAGCATTGGTGCTATTTTCACGCCTCTTAATCTTGATGTACTGTTACATTGAGATTAATAAAATTATTTTCTTCCCTGATAAAAAAAGGCACCAGAGAACTTGTTGCCAAATAATGGCCACTTCGAAATCACTTGACCATGTGAAATACATGACAGTATTTCACACAAGGCGCATTTTCATGTCAAGACAATACGAATGACTACCCCCGTTTCATTCTCATAGCACCATTGGCTACTATAAAACAAGCTTCGGCCTGTGCTATATCGGGCCAATTCGTTTTTTATGGTTTCATGTCCTCCCATTGTAAAATGTGGTTAAATTATAAAAATCGTCCTACTAGTCAGGGCAGAGCCAAGTGAGGGAAAGTGGGGTCAATTGACCCCCACTGAAAAAAAATTACACTATTTTTCTTAATATAATTTATTATAAATATAATTTTGACCTCATAAAAATTAGTAATTTATCCTAAATTTTATAATTTTGACCTCATTGAATATAAATGCTGACTCTTTTGATTCACTGAACGTTTATTTTGACTCCGATCCTACTTCTAGTTTTACCCGATTATCAATTTTGGCAATTTTAACCTTCAATTTTGCTCTTTTTAACCTTCAAATTTGTTTTTCGTATATATTAAATTTAACGAGCAGTTGTTAGTTCCTTTTTCTCATTTTTCTTCCTTAATTTCTTTCTTTCTCTTATTTTCCTTTTCTTTTTTGTGTTTTCTTCCCTATTGTTTGAGCACCATTAGGATTAGGTTCTATATACAGTCCACCCAATGTTTCACAAGCATTTGCAAAACAAATCAAAAAAAATAAAATAAAGACACAAGAAATTTTTATGTGATTCCTCAATTTGAGGTACATCACGGGACTGAAGTCTGATTCCGCTATCACCAAATGAGTTACAAGAGACGGATTTGTCTCTCGTTTCAAGTACGCAGTTAGGAGTATCACAAACATCAACAAACTAGCAGCACCAAAGTCTTCAATAGCAGCTAAAGAAGAATCCAAACGATTACCCAAAATCAGCCCCCATAATAAGGGGTGGCTGAACCATTAGGCCACTTCATCCGTCGCTGAAGCCCAAATTCTCCCAAAAACCAATAAGATATACCATACCGCACTGCCACATACGAGCTGCAAAATTGTCCGATAGATCTTCAATGTCTTCCAAAGTATACCGGCAAAATTGCACTCTAACTTGAATCACTGATCCTCTCATTTTATACTTCTTCCCAAGTTAAGTTTCACCGATAAAGGTGACGATAATTGTGATATCGTCCACTTTGCCTCCTCTACGAGCGTGCTCTGCCTTTCTAGCTGCCACCGAAAACGGAGTGTCTGCATACTTTACAAAACAAGGTTGGCGATTGAGCAAGCCAGCTATTGCGGATCGTCTTCACCTTCTACAATGCTTCGGTTCACGAGTTCTTCTATTGTTGTGCCAAAGGACTACTAATCACAGTCTACATCTAAACTATATAAACCACACACACCAGACAAGATTTCTTGGTTTCGGCCAATCTCCTACATCCCCGGAGAGGAATCAATAATTCACTATCTCTGGAATTGAATTAAATGAGACAATAAGGAGGAGCTCATCTCCACTCACCGCTCAGCACTCCCTCTCATCTCTCACATCTCACGTCTCTCTCTGCCTCCTATGATCTCACAGCACACAACCTCTCTGCCTCTGTGATTCTCAAAAACACCATAGCAAATCCCCTCTCTCCCAGCCCCTCTGCACACAGATTCGCTGTGTGCCCTATCAAAGCCCCCAGCCCCTTACATTTCTCGTGTATTTTGTACTTTCTCCCTGGGTTCCTATTTATAGGAGAAATCCTAACCTCAATAGAAGACTTTCTCAGCTCTTCTTTCGGCCATTCTCTGCCTCCATTCTTAACTAGCTGCCTGCCTTCATTCTTGACTTTCTTCGCAGCCATCTGCGACTTCTTTCTCTGTCTCATTTTTTCTCCCTTTCCATTCTCATCCAGAGAAAGAAGAAGAGGATAAATTTATGGGCTTGGGCTTGGGCCCAATAGTGTTGGACTCCCAAGTGGGCTTGGGCTTTCACTTGGGTTGGGCCTCCAATTTGGGCTGGATCCAACATCTATTTCACTCCCATGCATGTTATCTAGCAATCCATCTGTTCCAGCTACAACAACGTCCCCCGCTTCCCCTGCCACTTCCAATCCTGTTCATTTATAAATTACAAAAGTTAGGCATTAGAGGAATGGTATTTTTGAGGGTAAATTGCAAAATAATCCTTATAATTTGGCTCAATTTCTATTTTGGTCCCTGTATTTTCAAATTAAGCTATTTTAACCATATGTTTTGTGTTTCCCTCCTAATAAGTGTGATTGGTAATGGTCGTTGGATGGATTTTCACACTTTCCCAACATGTAACTTTATTTGAGGACAAAATAGACTTTTTCCCATTTTCACTATAATTTGCCCAAACTCCATTGTAACTTTTTCAATCCCATTATAAATCGCTATCAAATGAGGTCATAGGGAATATACTGAAAATCAGCTCAAAAACTTAACCTATGTTGCCAATTTTGACTGATTAGGCTAGAAAATCAAAATACATCATTAGAATTGCATGATTTCAAAATGCTAGGACCAAGATCAAAGTTAAGGTAAACTATAGGGTCCCTTTTGCAGTTTACCCTATTTTTGAATTTCTTTTTGCTGCGACAGTCAAATTTTCCTGTAAAATACATACTGAACAAATGCACACTCGTGAATTCTTTTGTGCATGTCCCATACCAATAGTGCCTAATTCATGTGAAACTAAAATTACATATGACAAAGTCTGGAAAATACATCAATTTACGAACCATTGCTATATTTGGATGGGCGATGTCAATTTTCAACTGAACGACCATAAATCTATTGTCTCCCACATTAACCGCAAGCAAGATCTATAAAACATCATAAAAAATGCAAACATGTAAAAAATATTATTTCACTATATTTTTATATGAAGTAATGAACAAAGAAATAAAAAAATGGATTCGTAAACCATACATTGGCAGTGAGTGTGATAATGCAAGCTGTGGGAGATCCTTTCGCCTTGGTGTTTGAATAAGCTTAAACCATCTTCGGATCCACAGCTCCGTTAGGTTGGTTATAAAGTGCAATAACAAAATAAGTCATGAGATCGCGCGTGTATTCCCTGCATCCACACCCCTCTTGGTCCAACCACCAATGCCATCGGCTATACCAATGGTATGTTTCCTTTGCACATATGAAGTGAGCGTCTTGCACTCTAGGCTTCAACTTGTTTTCTTTGGGTAGGTATAGTGAACCAGCAACCATCTTTAGGCTTCTTTCAATAAAGAAAACGCTGCCAACAAATGCACAAAATATACTCTATTGAGTTTTTGGGATCAACAATACTATGTATCTAAAAAACAAAGCAAGGAACCATTCAAAGCGTAACTTTAAATTTATACTATACATCTACCTTGCATTTTTGTATTTTTAAGTTCTACATAGATAAGTTTTTTTTTTTCGTGGATTTGATGTTTTTGAAAATTGAGTGTGTAATATATATAATATTGATCTGATCATTTATCTTACAAAGATCCATGAGCATAATCATGTAACAAAAGACAATCAAACTAATTGTCGACAGTATCAGTCCAAATACATAGAATTAATTTTTTGGGGATAATCATCCATACCCTGTATTTATCTAAGAATAATATGATTCTATTATGTGACTAATCATCTATGATCATTTTTATATTTTTGCATGAATGATCTTCTTAACTGTCTTTACAAGATGAATAGTTGATATCACTCAAATAGTGTAATGTAAGTTGATATCCTGCCAACTGTTCCTAAAAGTGTGAATTGAATTAGGGATTAACAAACTCTTTTGTTTCTTGATAAATCAAAATATTTTAGAGAAAATAAAGACTTGTTTTGGTGTCACTCGATGATCAGATGGAATTGATAAAACATTAGTTCAGCGACAATTTAGGTTTCATTGAGCACATCATTTGTGTATTTTTTTTGTAAAATGATTGCAATACTGGTAAGCTACGATTATCAGAAACGAACGGACATTGAACCGGTCAACACTGGTTCAACGGTTCACTGGTGTCAAACCACGGTTCAACGGTCAACCGGATTTATAATAATAAATACAGTAAAATTATTATTTTATTATCAATATAAAAGAAAATTATGTTTCACTACACATTCATAGTTAAAAAATTAATTATAGCTAAAAACTTATGTTAAAAAAATGCTATAAAAATTAATTCAAAATTTGTGGGGTCAAAACTGTAAAAATTAAAACTTCAATCAAAATTTTGGGGTCAAACTGTCAAAATTAAAACTTTAATTTTTCTGTTAAAAAAACCGGGCCGTTCAACCGTTAAAAAACCGGCCGGTTCGATAAAAAATCGGCCGGTTCAACCGGGTCAATCTGGTCGCTTGCATTTTCGGTAAAAATAGGTGAACCGCGAACGGGTTTAGTGCCGGTTTCCCGGTTGAACCGGTTGAACGGCCGGTTCGGTCCGGTTATTAAAACTATGCTGGTGAACTGTATGGAGTTAAAAACATGTTGTTTCCTTTTAAAAAAATGGACAAAAAATTCAAGCTATATGGTTTCCGAATTATATTACTGCGGTCTCATGTCTTATATTTTTTTTTGCTGGTTCAAATCCCAACAATGTCCCTTATTAAAGGTCTTCATTATGACATTTTGAAGGCCATCTATAATATAAGATATAAATATTCTTGAATCTTTTAAATTATTTCTCATTATTTATAGTTGTAATCCATTTAAATTAATTTAATGACTAAGATTTCATCTAAAACTAATTTTCCCCTAAAATATCACTTTCTTTTTTTTAACTGTGGTGAGACCCCATTTGTCACGACCTGACCCGTTTATAACACTACTGGGGTCCCACCAATAATACAGGTCCAACTTGAACCGGCCAGTGAATCCATCTCACTAACCCTTTTCATTCACCTACTCAGTTTAGGATTTACTAAATCAGTCAACATACATTGCTTGAATGAAATTCATTGCGGAATCTCTAATCAAAACAAGCTACGTGTCAATATATACAACTATCATCATTGTTTCGATACAAAAACAACACAGTTCTGGCCACACCGGCAAAGACCCGTCACCAACTACTGAATCAGTTAAACAGTTTTCACTATACATAGTTCAAGCTATAAAATGTTCCTATACTATCACACAGTAACGGTCTCTCAAAACTCAGTCATTCTAGGGTTCAACCTGCCCCTCAATCGTGTCCTCCCTCATTTTCATCACCTGAAATGAGTTTACGTTGACAAACGTCTTAAGCCCTAGCTAGTATGATCAGTTATATAAAATATAAGGCACCCATGAAAAGATAATGAAAATCAGGTTCATTTAAAACAGATGAAATCACTTTTTGTCAATCCATGGCTCAACTAGGCCATCCTGCCTTGAGTCTATCAGTCAAGATACATAGAAATCAACCCTCCATCGGGATTCATGTCTCAGGTACGCCATTCCATAATCAAGTTTACATTCATTACGATTGACAATTTGCGACACCACCTAACCGTTCACGAACCACCAGAAATAGGGAGCGACCCTAAACCATTTGGTATGAATAATTCATCCCACAATCTCTGGTATGATCTCCCCTTATTACATCACCACGCTATAGTCTCCCCCTAACGCACGGGCATCCGTAATGAACTATGTGTCGACTTAAAACATACATTTCACAAATATCATTTTCAATAATTTCATGGTATATCAAACAAGCACTTTTAACCATAAAACATATCAGTTTTTTAAACACAAGTCATGCCTTTCACATTAAAACAGTTACTTTTATGCTATGAATACATAACAAGACTCACCGAGATTGTTCAAATCTTCCTATACAACCGTGGCTAACGTTCCTAGAATTCGGGTCCTACGTATAATATTCAACTCGAACCATTAGATTTCATTTCTTGTGGGGTTTATAAATATACTAAATTTCATAATTTTTCAAAATTAATAATATAATTTTCGGGTTCATTTTCTCATTTTCTGCAGAATTTCTTGCATTAAATTTTCAGAACAACCCTTGTTTATAAATTTTATAAAATTCGTCAATCTAATTTGATTTCAAAATTTTTACATATAATAGCTAATACACTCCTGTCTCACATTCTTATTTTATAATTAATACAACAAGCTTTACTATTTTAGAATTCGTTAAACATTCCCTATTTTTGCAAATACGTACTGACTCCTGTTTAGTTTTTAAAAATTATTTTGGGCATGAAATAATTACATTACTTCGTGAAATTAAATTATGTCTTACCGGACATATAAATTTATAGCTAATAAAATTTCAGATTTTCTAACA
>CM018899.1:17501534-17514034 GCA_009663005.1 Actinidia chinensis
CCCCCTCACTCGTGCTTATACACTTGAGCGTTTCGGATCTTTCATCTTATGTGGCATCTGTCAAAAGGATATGAAAATAAGGGATTGGTTCTATGAATGTGTTGAATGCAGATATTATGCCCATCTAAGTTGCGCAACATCACAGAAGGACACTTCAGTGTTTGTCATTTTTTCTCCACTTATTTATATTACTTTTTTTTAAATGAAATGTATCAAAAAAGTATTGAAAATTATTCTGTGTCACATGTTTTATCCTATGAATACTTTTTTTTTTGGATACATAGCATAGATGTATTTTTTTTCCCCAATTGTCGCATGCTTGTTATTTAATATTAATTTTGTTTGTTTCAGGGATGAAGAAACTAAAAATGAAGACGTTCTTGATCTGAATGTGATCCTCCTGCCAGGTCCAGATGAATCTATTCATTTAATCACCTCTTTCGTCGAAAGGACCCACGGGGAAGTGATCAAAATGGAAAAACAATTGAACCATTTAGGTCATCACCACACGTTAACCCTTTTTGATGAGCAAATTAAAGATGAACTGTTCTCTGAGAGCAAAGACAATCTATGTGAAGCATGCGTAAAACCCATCTTCACTCCATTTTATGGTTGCACTCCATGTAAATACTTTCTTCACAAATATTGTGCCGAGTTACCCATTCAAATTCAACACCCATTTCACCCAAACCACCCACTTGACCTCCTAACAAAGGCTCCCAAGGATTTTGGCCTATTCTTGTGCCGATGTTGTGATAACCTATGCAATGGATTCTCCTTCAAATGTGCCAAGTGCAAAGATTTCTATCTTGATGTTAAGTGTGGTTCCTTGTCAGGGCCTATCAAACATGAATCTCACAAGCATGTTCTTATTCCGAAAATCATGTCACGTTACGATTATAATTGTGCCTGTGAATATGATTACGGTTATTGTCGTGCCTGTCCATCTGATTTACTGTTTCGGGATCGCGTATTCACTTGTGACATGTGCGAATTCATCATGCACGCTAAATGTGTTATGTTGCCAACATCTTTGAAGCACAAGTATGACGAACATCCCTTCATCTTAACTTATTCTCCTATCAAAAACCATCCAAACGAGTATTACTGTGAAATTTGTGAGGAAGAAATGAACCCAAGGTATTGGTTCTACAACTGTGTGGAATGTGACTGGTCTATTCACCCTGGGTGCATGCACGATCAAGATCAATATTCGAATGTCAAGTTTGGGGCATACTTTGAGGTCGAAGGTCACCAACCACCCTCTCACTTTTATTCAATTTAGCATGAAACTGGCTCTCTATGCACCACTGTGCAAAAGACTACATGAATACAATCCCTCACCCTGGTTTGATGCAGCCTTGTGATTCAGCTCCACCTTGAATGTGCTCGAGATGCAGCAAAAAAAGAATAATTTATCTGCACGTAATTGGATTGATCGCGTCATTCTAAAAGTTCCATTGGTGTCTGAATAATGAAGTTCCTCGCATCATTATACTAGTTGGATTTAGCCAACAAGTACGAGTCCAGTCGGCTTGAGCACTTACATCTTAGTTAAATGGTTTGATTTTCTCCCTCTCTCTGAGTTGTATTTGTTGTGTTCTTATTTGTGGATTACCCAATACTTTTGGTTGTATTGTTAAATTTCCTTAATGTTCAGTTTGATACTTAACTAAGGTCAAGTTGGTTAGTTATTTTATTTATCTTTTTATTCTTCGTGCGTAGTATGAGTTTTTGCTGTTAAGTAATTTAGTTAACTTAAAAATTAAAAAAGAAAGTAGATTTTCTCCACTTTCTTAGTGCAACAAGGAGGTGGGTGATCTAAGGTAATTAATTAAAAGAGACAATCGGATTACATTTGTCTACCAAATTGTCGTTTCATTTTACAAGTCATATCATCCAACATATACGAAGTAACTACCAAACTCAAACTCGGGAGAAAGAAATGGAATCTTATCATTCCACCCATTAAATTTAAAACCCACAAGCAAAACATAAAATCTTTCCAATTGAACAGGCCAACTGGTTTAGATAATCTTCAATCAAACAAAAGAATTAAGCGTTCAGACAACGATCATATAGAACTCTTTCAAATTTTAATCCCAAATAAGATCTCGGTTGGTTGGAGTCTTAGTTAGTTTTTAGTCGGAATTTGTTTCATTTTAGTAAATATTTATTATCATTTGATCAAAATTTGAAATTTTTCAGCTTATCTTCCATAAAGGAATACTAAAATAAAACAGAGAATATCATGTATTTTTTTTTAAAAAAAAGAAAAGACTAACAAGCAAAACAAAAATATATATGTATTATATTTTGCTTATTTTTCTACTACGATCGTGTTTTTTTTTCTTTCAATTTATCCATTGAAGATATAATATTGATAGGTCAAATATTTTTTTTTTAAAAAAAATCTGATAAATAACTTCCTTAAAATCACTAGCCAAAATAAGACCCTTTCCTCATTTTCTTCTCTCTCTCAATGTGCTTCCATGGCTCTCAGAATCCAACAAGATTAATGTCACCCACACCCTTTGATCCCCTTGCTGAATCCAGCCTTATTCTTCTGTTACGCTTGCGGCAATGATCATAGAGGCGTGTCTTATAAATGTAGTAGTTGTTTCTTCTTGGTTCACGAGAGCTGTGCTTCCATGCCTTCCACCTTTAATCATAGTCATCACCATCACCCCCTCACCCTCACTAGCGCATATGTACATGGCTATTCCCGATGTCCCCGCTCCTGTGATATCTGTCACGAGAAACTGACAAAGTATTGGCTCTATCACTGTATTGAATGCAGATATTATGCTCATTTTAGTTGCGCAACATCAAAGAAGGAGATTTCAGTGTTTGTCTTTTTCTTTCCTAATTTATATTATCTCTTTTTCCTTCAAAAATCTTGTTTATAGTTCGTGTTAAATACTCATAAAGGTTCACATGCTTCATCATTTGGGTACTTTTATAGTCATTTTTTTGGTTCTACAAGCATTGCTGAACCTTTATTTTTTTCTGGGGGCATTCTAATAATTTGATTATCCTTTATTGTTAATTTTGTTTGTTTTTAGGGATGAAGAGAAGCCGTTCTTGACCGAATGTGATCCTCTTGCCGGTGCCAAATGAATCTATAAATTTAATAAATCATTTTGTCAATGTAGGAACATGAAAATAGAATATGAAAAACGAAGGTTTGAGAAATTTCTATTTGAGATGAGATAGAATACTCATTCAAAATTGCAGAGCTTTCTTATGGAGAAAATGGAGAGGGAACTCTAAGAGAGAACATTAAAATGAGATGGTAGTGTATAATCTAAAAATTAAGAGCCACGTAGGTATAGTTTTATTCCTAAAAAATAGGGGAAAATTACTTTAAAACTCCTCAAGTTTTAAGCTTTGTAACAAATTAACCCCCCAATATTTTATTTTTCTGAATTTGAACCTTATATTTCTAAAATGGTCCCATTCTGAAAACTCCCGTCCAACCTGCATGCCTTAAAAGAAGGTTAGTTTCGTCAATGACCAGTTTTCTTCAATCGCAAAGAGCAATTTGGTAATGTTTTACTGATTTGATGGGAAGAAGATGGCTAGGAAACTTCATCTAAGTGACACTCACCACCTGAACCATTGCTAGGGTTGGTCTTGAGATTTGAGGGTCCTAAGCAAAGAATGAAAATGGGCCCTACATACATTTATCTATACACGATAATTAAAATTATGTCTATAAAGATTATGATGTTTTTATATCTATCAATATATATTCTTAAACTAAAGTTCAAAAAGATAATATAAACTTCAACAAATTGATTAGTTGATTATCTGTTTTGTTAATTTGATTAGTTGCTTTCGTTTGCAATTCTTTTATCTTTTATTTTTAGTAAAAAAGATTTTCACTATTTGATGAGAAATTATAATTTTTTTGATTTTCTTATATAGGAAAAATATAAAAATGTAAGAATTTTGATCTAATTTAAAAAGTTCACTAAAAAAAAAAAAGAAAAAAGACCTTGATGAAGAGAGTGGGTACTGAAACGTAATGATCATCTTGGGCCTAAGCAAACTTTTTTTTTTTCAAAGAAGATACAAATCAAGCCCAAATTTATATTTTACTTTTTTTTTTTTTATACAAGCTATTCTCACTCTATTTTTAACTTGCACACTCTTTGGATTGAGGGATTTTGAATAAAGCGAAGGATTGAACCAAACCCTATTGTTCTTGAAATTTCCTAACCAATCTAATTCGTCCAAAAGTTGGAATCAATCTAATCCGAACCTACGAATAACGGTTCGGTTCCGATTTAAAATTACGATTTTGATAGATAAATTATTAATTTTTTTACTAAACAATCATTTAGATATATCCATGACATAAACATATCATTATAAAATCTTCTACAAAACAACCGCATACCCATGGTAAATTTTATATTGAACACTCCATATAGCTAGACTATAAGATGACTATATAAACTTAAAATTCAAAATTAAGATGTTTTATAAATTAACAAATGCACGAGTAACTGTAAAAAGAAATTAAAAGACTGCAAAAAAATATATATTGGTATTAGATCTTTTATATTTACAGTCAGAACGTTTTTTATATCCAGTGAGGAAATTTCACCTCATATAAGGTGAGATGACTCATTGTATTAAATATAAAAAAATATTAATATTACCTGGTCTGGTTCAGTTTGGAATCTGAACATGTCACACAAATTCATGAACCGAACTGCATAGCTAGGTCGATTTTTAAGATTTCAAAATCAGAACTGAAACGGCTCCTCAAAACCGAATCAAACTGATCAGTTCAGATCAAACCGGATCATTTTTTTTGGTTCCACCAAATTGTTTAGACATCCCTAAATGGAGGGGAAAATAGTACAAGCTTTCTAAGCATAACTCTTCTCCTTCCCTTCCCTTCCCTCCCCTTCCCTCAAAAATTGAGAGGAATTGGAGAAGAAAGAAAGGAGTAAGCATTCTTAATTTTTTTTAATTACAATTATAACCCTTTTAAAAAATAATTATTTTAAAACCAAAAAAAAATACAAGTGTTTGCTATATATATGAAGTCTAACGATTTGATAGAGCAGGCAACCTATACAACTTTATTTTGTATATACTACTACAATAGCTACGTACAATGCCGTATACATCATCTCAAAAAAAATCTATCTGCAAAAAAATTCTCATCAAATAACTTTAGGTATGTGAATCTTATTCTTGTAACTCTCTTTTGTTCGCATGATGATAATCAATGCTTTGATGCTGATTTTTTTATTATTTAAAAGATATTTTTCATACGTATAATTTAATTCTTTTTTTTCATACGTGTGATGATTTATAGCTTATTTGCATTAATACTATTGAGTGAAATATTCTTTTCTAGTCATTTAGATTTTTTTAAAGGTATCATTTCAAATTGTATATTATATTTTTTATGAAGTATTAGTGCATGCGACCGACAATTGTTAAGTTTTGACAGTCAAATATTTAGAACAAACTATTGCATGGATGGTTGGATGGTTCCAAGTATAAAAATTATAAAATTATAAAAAAAAACGTTATGCACTCTTCTACTCTTCCTTAATTATTATCAAATCAAATATAAGAAAGGAAAAAATGATCTCCCATTTCCTTTTTTAAAACTAGCGGGAGGCGGGGAGAGAGGTTTCAACCATATTCTATTTCTATCCTAAGGGGAGGGGAGGGGAGGGAATTCAAGATTTGAAGCCCGGCAAGCACTTCAACTACCACTAGCTTATGAGCTATTAAGGCAGGGAATTTTTTTAGATTTGGGTTAATCCCCAATTCATTTCACCTGTCTCGCTTGCTTAGATTTTGAAATCGATCCCAAAATTCATCTTTCACTCTTACCCCTCTTGCTCGCTCACTCCCTCGTTTCGCTAGTTCGAATGGCCATCACTCACCTTTACTCGGTAACAACAGAAATGAACAACGATACGTAAGAAAAATTTGCATAATTATGCCCTGGGTGTGATCCAGGACCTATGATGCAACATCTTAATTGTGCATTCTAGGTAGACTAATGCCATTGCATGTGACTCGTGTCGACGTGCACTTTTTCCAGCACCCACCGGATGAGCTTTCTCGCAGGTTTTTTTTTTTTTTGGGTTTTGTCAAAATGGCTTAAAGGTTTGTTTGGTTTCAGAATTCTCCAAGATTGGAATTGATTCATTTTTCGCTCTCACGCCTCTTGCTCGCTCTCACCCTCGTTTCACTTGTTCGAATGACTGTCACTTACCGTAGTGGTAACATGTGTTAAGAACATGTGTAAAAAAAAGTCATGCATCGGATAATTAGAAAAAGAGTTGGTTCTTAATATACTCACTATTTATAAAGTTTAGGCTTTTAAGTAGGTATGAGTTCCAAACAGTGCATATTGGACCAAGACGATGTGAATGCGGACCTATGCGATTTCTCTCCAAATTGATCGGGCCTTACATGAGCGCATGAGCGAAGCCTTGAAGCGAATTCTTTCCCAACACAATGGACCCTAAACAATTGATACGTTATGATGAATTTCTCACATCATTATATCTGGAGTCCGATTTTAGCCCACTGACGAACAACTTAATTGTGCATTTGCTCACATTCTTGGTAGACCAATGCCATTGCCTGGGAATCATATTGTCGACGTGGACTTCTTCCAGCAACCATCGGATGAGCTTTCTCGTAAGTATTTTTTTGGGGTGCAAAAAATTGCTTTAGATGGGATCGATAGATTTTTCGGTCAATCTGGGAATTAAATTCTTCATTTTGGTCAATTTTAGTTTTGAATCTTTTTATTTTCAGTAAATCTTTTTCATCTTATTAAAATTTTGAACCTTTTCAGTTCATCTGTATAAAGCAATACTAAAATAGGAAGAAAAAAGAGATCATATTTTTTTTTTAAAAAAAAACAAGACTAATGAGAAGAAAAAAAATTATGGATCATATTTTGCTTATTTTTGTATATTTTGGTTTTTTTTATTTGAATTTTTTTTAACTTGTGCGATTCATCTATCTAACATGAAATGAAAAGTTTTTAAAGGGTAAAGATTACAATGCACACTGGGCGTCCAATAGTACTGGTCACTGGTCACGCGCCTTTTTTGACGTGATATTGATTAGCATGCTATCATTTTTATTCTTACTTAATAAAACACATCTTCTTTTCTACAAATTACTCTCCAGGCCGCCAATTCACTAACTAAACTAAAAACCCTTATGACATGTTTGGCTGGAGGATTTGGAGGGGGATGATTTTTTCCTCTGGATAATTTTTCTCCTTCGGCGTTGGGCTCGGCGATATGGAGGCGGATAATTTTATTCCCCGGATAATTATTCCCCGTAGAATGGATAGAGGCGAATAATTTTTGGATGGCCTAGACCCCTAACTAAACGTTATTCGGAAGATAAGGGGGTGGGGAATAAGGAAAAATATACATAAAGAGAAACAAAATATCTAATTTTTTTTTTATATACGAGGAGAAATAAAATATAATTTTTATATCTAAATATGTTTATGATTTTGTTTTCTCGTATATATTTTATTCTTTTCCCACATTCTTAGCCACGCATTCTAAAAATGTATCCAACAAAATTAACATTATATCCCCCCCCCCCCCCCCCCCCCCCCCCCCCCCCCCCCCTTCCCGTAATCCTCAAGCAAAACGGCCCGTATTTTTTAAGATTTTTACCACCATGCCTTTTAAAAAAAAAAAAAACAATAACTACTGTTTTTCTTTCTACGCAAAACAGTGGCAGATACCAAAGCTTTTTCCTCTTCTTTTCACTTTTCCACTTGATTCTTTCTTTTTTCACTTTGATTCCACAGATTTTCCTCAGCCATGGTACCCTGAATTTTTGGCAAGAGACTGAATCATAGAAGCAGTATATTTCATTACCACAACCGTCGTCAACGACGGACCACCGAACTCCCGCAGAACCCTCCATTTGCAACTCACCTCCGACCCACCTTTCACCTATCCAAGTTGCCATCATTGTTCATCTCACCGGAGCCATCTCTGTCTTCCTCTTCCGCTCCCCCGTCGCCTTGCAAAGCGAGGTCAATAAGTGATAATGCACACTTACCTGTTTGTATAAATGTCTGTGGGTTGTTAAGACTTAATTTGGATTTTGACGAATTTGTTGTGGGTGGGATTAAGAAATTTTATGCTTCGCACAATTAAATCGAACAAAAGAAAATAATGTAAGAAGATGCTCAGAAAGGCCCACTTGCTGAGCCATGATAAACAGAAACTCCACGTCAAATTCACCTAGTCTCTAAAAGCTCAACAAACGGATAAACTTTCCCGTAGAAGATGAACAACCCCAAACACAAGCCTTCAAATCTTACACCGCACCGCAAGTTCTCAACCTTATCCTGTCAAGATATCCCAGATTGCCTTTCCCATCTATACTCTTTTCTCTCTCTCATCACCCTGTAGAAATTCAGCCCGACCATCCCCCCCATCGACCACCACAGTGCAGGTATGTCTCTCTCTTTCTCTCTCAAAACCATTTTCCTCCTCTGCATCACCCTCTCCTCCAAAAGCAACGATAATTTTTCCATATGAATTCCAAATCCCTACACTTTTTTCCAATTGGTTTTGTTTTGTTTTTAAGGAAGAGAGCATGATCAAAAGGGCCTAAATCACTAAATTTATGTTCTGAGTGAGGAGTTTCACGTGGATGTAGTCACAGGAGGAAAGGAATTAAACGAATTATATATTTTCAAGAAGCAAAGTCTTCGTTGGTAGAGTCACATACTTTCTACAGTCATCGGATTGGACTAGATGGTGCTGTTAAAATCCATGGGAACCTAATACTCGTTTTAATCTATACACTTTTCACATAAATTAATACTTTTTTTTTGTGTGTGTACTGGTTCGTGTTTTCCATATGCAATTATGCTAGATGGTGTCTGGGATGAAGATTCAATAAAGTTAGTCACGTGATTTCTCTATTTTTAAACTTTGATTTTTTCGTTTTTCTTTTCCATTGTCTGCGCATGTTTGAGATAGATGGAACACTTCAGCCATGAACATTCTCTGATCATCCGCAATGAACGTGATGGTGATGGGGTTTGCTCGTGTAGGGCGGGTGGGGGAGACAATCGTATCGGGCCTTTTTTTGCTTGCGAAGCAAAGTGCCCCTTTTTTAACTTGCATAAATTATGTGCAGAATTACCCCATGAGATGGAACACCCGTGGCACCCCCAACACCCTCTCACTGTCGACTTTCACCCACACCCTTTGATTCCGTTGCGGCCAGCCTCGTTTGTCTGTGATGCTTGTGGCAAGGAGCACAGAGGCCTGTCTTATAAATGTACTAGCTGTCCATTCTGGGTTCATGAGAGTTGTGCTTCCATGCCTACCAGAATCAAACATAGCGATCACCATCACCCCCTCACTCGTGCCTATACACTTGAGCGTTTAGGATCTTACATCTTCTGTGGCATCTGTAAAGAGGATATGAAAGAAATGGATTGGTTCTATCAATGTGTTGAATGCAGATATTATGCACATCTAAGTTGCGCAACATCACAAAAGAACACTTCAGAGTTTGTCATTTTCTCTCTACTTATTTATATTACTTTTTTTTAAAATGATATATATCAAAAAAGTATCCAAAATTATTCTGTGTCACTTGTTTTATCATATGACTACTTTTTTTTGGATACATAGCATATATGTATTTTTTTCCCGATTGTCGCATGCTTGTTATTTAATCATTAATTTTGTTTGTTTCAGGGATGAAGAAACTAAAAATGAAGACGATCTTGACCCGAATGTGATTTTCTTGCCAGTTCCAGATGAATCTATTCATTTAATCACCTCTTCCGTCGAAAGGACCCACCGGGAAGTGATCAAAATTGAAAAACAATTGAACCATTTAGGTCATCACCACACATTAACCTTTTTTGATGAGCAAATTAAAGATGAATTGTTTTCTGGGAGCAAAGGTAATCTATGTGAAGCATGCTTGAAACCCATCTTGACTCCATTTTATGGTTGCACTCCCTGTAAATACTTTCTCCACAAATGTTGTGCCGTGCTACCCACTCAAATTCAACACCCATTTCACCCAGCACACTCACTTGACCTCCTAACAAAGGCTCCCAAAGATTTTGGCCTATTCTTGTGCCAATGTTGTGATAACCTATGCAATGGATTCTCCTTCAAATGTGCTGAGTGCCAAGATTTCTATCTTGATGTTAAGTGTAGTTCCTTGTCAGTGGCTATCAAACATGAATCTCACAAGCACGTTCTCACTCGGGAAACCAGGTCAAATTACGATTATTGTTGTGTATGTAACTCTGAATTAGAGTTACGGAATCCCGCATTCAATTGTGACATGTGTGAATTCATCTTGGACTCTACATATGTTATGTGCTCTAAATGTGCTATGTTGCCAACATCTTTGAAGCACAGGTATGACAAACACCTCTTCATCTTAACTTATTCTCCTATCAAAGGTCATCCACTGGAGTATTACTGTGAAATTTGTGAGGAATAAATAGACCCAGTGTGGTGTGGTTCTACAACTGTGTGAAATGTGACCAGTCTTCACCTTCGTGCTTTGCATCAAAATCAAGATTCCAATGTTCAAGTTTGGGGCATACTTTAAGGTCGAAGGTCATCAACACCCCTCCACTTTTATTCAAGTTTAGAAACGAATATGGCTCTCTATGCAACACACTGTGGCAAAAGATACATAAATACTTTCCTCGACACCCTGGTTTGAAATGCGGGGGTCTGTGGTTTAAGACTCCACTTGAATGTGTTCGCGATGAAAGCAAAAAGGGGCTAAATTATCTGCCACGCAATTGGATTGATCGCTTCATTATAAAAGTTTTCCATCAAAGTTGGAATAATGAAGTTCCTCGCACATATATAGTTGGTTTAGCACCAAGTACGAGTCCAGTCGGCTGAGCGCTTACATCTTAGTTATGGTTTTTGATTTTTTCCTTCTCTCTCTGAGTTGTATTTGGTGTGTTCTTCTCTCTCTCTCTCTCTCTCAGTTGTATTTGTTGTGTTCTTATTTGTGGATTACCCAATACTTTTGTTGTTAAATTTCCTTAATGTTCAGTTTGATACTTGGCACCAGCATGCCTGCTCATGATCATATCACCATGTTCACACACTTAACAAGAAGAAAAAAAAGTACCACATGAAAACACGAAAAGGATTCAACCACATTTGAAATACAGTAAAACCATCCTATAGACTTTATTATTGTTAAACGACTAAAAACACAGAGCTAAAGACCAAACTACCACATGAAAACTATTTGAAACACTGGAGAGAGTAACAAAAAGATATATTATGTATGTCTCCAAGACCACCGATGCACAGTTTTCTAATTCTAGTATCGTTGAAGCGAGTTGCCAAAATCTTTATCTCATTGTTGCCAAGTGACAAAATACTACAACTAATGCAAATGACCGATAAACTTTTACATGGTGAAAGAATACGATCATCAGCTACTTGAGGATAATTCACAAACAAACAGTATATAATTTGCAAACAAGCATAGTTAACAAGCTCATTTTTTTCCTTTTGATAAATATAGTAAACAAACACAATATTGTAAGATAAATTGTAACACAATTATGACGAGGTAAGCTCAGTAAATCATGTAAAAACGAAAACTTAGAGCAAGAGACAGGAAGAATACAGTAGTACGTTCATTGCTAAGCTCAGATTCACAAAACGTTGAAAGTCAGTTTTAAAAAATTAAGGTGTGTGTGAAATGGTTCGTAAGCCCATAGTTAAGTTTCTATAAAAGACACCAATGATTTTATTCCATTTAAACATTGATCAGAAGCTTTGAGCAGTTATTTCCAATGGCAATGGGGAAACGAAAAAAGTAAACAAAAGTATTAAGGGAGTTGAATTCCCAACATGAGTGATAGGAACAGAACTTGTCTTATCCAGTAAGTTCGAGGCTGAGATCTTTGTATTTCAACCCTTTATTCTCTTCCTATTTAATTCAAGGACATCAAATACGGATGGAGGAGTCGGGGATGTCATAAAGCTTTGCCTTGGGCTGACAATAACCTCCAATAATCAATATCCCAAGTGTTGTAGCAGGCCACAGCAGCTTCGGCAAGTTTCACACTTTTACCTCTTCTTTATTAGCAAATGATTGATTAGCGTAGTTTACGGCATTCTGAGCCCCAATATCCACACATTGGCCTCGAGGGCCAACCAACTCCTCTAAATGAATGGGTACAACACATTCCTCACACCAAAACCTTTTTGGGAACTAACCAAGTAACCCACGCAGCTTAGGTGCCCCCCAGCCTTTGCACAGTGACAAAACGATCTATCTAACAAGTAGGGGAAATTTGAGATGGTAGAAGGTCGGCCTTTGTAGCCACAAAAACAAGCTTCGGCCACTTCCTACTTTTTTGGGGGACAATATTATGCTTCCTTCCAATGCCTTAAACAAAAGACTCACTGTCGTCTAGGAAATGACCCATCAAAATCGACACAATA
>CM018899.1:17614034-17616534 GCA_009663005.1 Actinidia chinensis
GTTTTGATCTTCGACTTCATCGCAAGTCTTTCTTTTGGTCTTTCAGTTCGGCACTATCATCTCCTGTCAATAATATCATCCACATAAACATCAAAATCGCAATTTTACCTTATGTCGAGTGTTTTTAAAACTGGTATGATCTGCTTGACTTTGACCATATCCGTGACTCCTTACGCTTGCCAAAGCGTTCAATACCACGCCCTTTGGGACTGTTTGAGACCGTATAGGCGTTAAATGACTTTTCTTAAGCTGTCCGACTTTATCTATATCTACACCAAGTCTTTCTTCGACCCCAGTGGAAAACTCCATAAAAACTTCATCTTCTCTCCCGTTAGGAACGCATTTTTTACAATCCATTGGTGTAAGGCCCATTGGATTTAACGGCAAGGGACAATACTAACCGAATTGAGTTTTATTTGGCTAACGGGGTGAACGTTCTGGTAGTCCATTACATATGTTTGTATAAAACATTTTGCAACAAGTCTTGCCTTATACCTCTCTATATTGCCATCAGCCTCGCATTTCACCGTGAAAACCCATTTGCACACTACAATTTTCTTGTCTCTCGGTAAGTCAACTATCCCCCATGTGCCATTTTTCCCAAGAGCGTTCATTTCCTCAAGTACTGCCAATTTCTAATTCGGATCATCTAGTGCTTCCTGAATATTTCTTGGTACAAGTTGAGAAATATTTGAAGTAAATGCTCTATGATTTATTGGAGAGTTTTTGTAAGAAATATATTTCCAATAGAATTTCGTGGCACGTTCTGGTTCCTGTTCTTATGGCAATTGGAATATCCAATCTGATATTTGTTATTTTTTTGGAGATAGTAATATGGTCTGAATTCGAAATGGTGCAAAAGATAAATAGGAATGGAATTGTAAAATATGTATAGGAGAAATAGTTTACCTAAAATATTCAAGAGCCGTTATTCAAGGATTCTAATTGATTCTGCACTGGGATGATAGGAAGGTCTTTATTTCTTTCAGGGATCCTCTTTGTAGTATAAACCAGAAGCTCAGAATTCGGATTAAACTTATCCTTTTGTAGTATTTCCTTCTCGGTTGGTAAAAAATCGATTCTGCCGATATCAGCATCTTGAATGTTATTTTTTTTCCTAAAAAAACTTAGTGATTTGTGGAGAGGATTCGGTAAGAAAAGTCAATAATTGTATTGGGTAAATGTGCAGATTTTTTCTAAAAATTATTTTCTTCACTTATTTTCTCCCCCCCCCCCCCTAGGAAGGACAATTTTTGGTAACGAAATGGAGTATGTTCCCAAAAAGAGACATTCATAGTAATATGGAATTGTTTGTTTGAGGGTTAAAACATTTATATACCCTTTTTGGTTAGAAAAACATATCCTAAAAGACCTATTTTTCAACTCTCGTATTAATTTAGACCGATATTTGTTCAGGTATGCGGACAAAAACTATGCAACCAAAATTTTAAAGTAAGTATGAATTAATTCGAGGATTCCTATAAATTCCTTTTTGTAAGCAATCTAATGTAGTGATATACTGTAAAACTCATGTAGCATCCTGTCCGGTGATCACTTGATGCATTCAATAGCAATCTCCCCATAATATTTTGGAATATTCATATAAAAAATTATAGCAGCAAGCACGGGCCCCCTACTTCAAGTAAATGTTTATTTTGTCTTTCGTCTAGTTCATTTTGTTGAGGGGTATCACGACATGAAGTTGATGGGCATTTTTCTTGTAAAAAAGTTTTCAAAACTTTAATTAAAATACTCCTGTTGGCATTGTTTAGACCGAAATATACTATTTTTTGTTTGGAAATTGATTTTCAATCATATTGTAAAAATCTTTGAATAATTTTTTAACTTCAAGCTTCTCACGCATTAGATAATCCAGCAAAGACGAGTATGGTCGTCTATAATTGTCACAACCACCTTTTTCCTGACATGTATAATCTTTGAAGATCCCCACTCTCACTATGAATCAATAGAACGGTTTGATGCATGATAGATTTAGAGGCAGGTAAATTGTACGATGACTTTTGGACAAAAAAAACTTTCACTTGAAAAGATGCAAAGTTCTAATATTTTTAAACAATGATGTAAACAGATGTTTTAAGTAGGAAAAACTAGGTGGCCTAATCGACATGCCACACCATTTTTGTTCACGAACAGAGATAGAACTGATCTACTACTAAAGTTCTTGAGCTTTTTTATTACTAGATAGATTATCATCAAAATAGTAAAGACCATTTATCAATCCTAGGCCCCTGCAATCGTCCTCACCGAATCTGATCCGGTAAAATACAATGAGATTCAAAGAAGGTGTAACACGACAGCAATTAAGAAGCATTCGGGATAATTTGCTTACGACAAGAGATTGCAGGCAGTTTAGGAACATGAAGAACAAGATTTTAAAGATCTATTATTTTTGCTATTTTTATTCAAGCCTTTACCTGCAAAGATGAAAAAACTAACCATCTGCAATCTTAACATTATCATTTCCAGAACATGTGAGTAA
>CM018899.1:17724034-17731534 GCA_009663005.1 Actinidia chinensis
CTCGTCACAAGAAACTAAAAAAAATAAATTTTAATCAAATAATTCAAAAAATTCAAAAATCAAACCAACTAAAAAAATTTTTTAAAAAAAAAGAAAAAAGTTACGTCAAACGAAATGGCTCCTCAAGTCAGTCAGTCGTTCACCCAGTTGTCAACTGCTGCCACGGACTGCAGTCAGTCAGTCTTTCACCCGGTTGTTAACTGTGACCACCGACTGTCAGAGAGAGAGAGAGCTATCGCCGCTGATTACTGAAGAAGCTGAACCCACGGGTACAAGTTGAAAGGAAAATGCTATGGGTACCCCAATGTTGTACCCCATATGCACCCCATCATGAGGTAGAGTATTGAGATTGGTTGGAAAAAGTGGGTGAACCCCACACCCAGCCAATCTCAATGCTCCACCTCATATTGGGGGCAATATGGGAATACCCAAAGCACTACTCCAAGTTGAAACTTAATTATATAAACACTCCCTAAATTATAATATTTTATTACTTTTATCTCTTTTTTTTTTTATTAAGAGAAGGTATTATTTACACTCTTTTATTATTGAAAATAGCATCCCTTAGCACCGTTAACAGAATACGTGTAATTATTATTATACCCCTAAAATATTTCAATGACCTAGTTGTCTCTCTCTCATAAAGCGTACTCTCTCTCTCTTTCTCTCTACTCTCGCTTTTCTCTGCTCTCCGTTCTTTGCACTCTCTTTTCTCTCTGCACTATTTGAATCCACTCCAGAGAGAGATTCGGTGGCATACCATAGATGTGCTGGTTTGTAAGAACAGATGGGTGTGAGACTTATGCACTCAACCTGTTTGTGAAAATGCAATCAACGAGTAATCGCGTTATAACTGATGAAGTCACTCTCACAACAATGCTTAATCTGACGACTAGGATATGACAGAAGGTTTTAAACTATTATAGAAGGATTCAGAACACTCGAAAAATTTAGAGAATTTCGGAAGAATCTATAATATGGCGAAAGGTTCTAAACCATTAAAAAGATACGGAACCCTCAAGAAGCCTAAAGAATTCTGAAAGAGTTCAGAATATTCCAAAATATTCTAGAGGGAAGTAGAAGACTCAAGAAACTTAGAGAAGAAATTAAAAGATTAGAGAAGAGCCTAGAAAGTTGAAGAAGACTTTACTTTATTCTAAAAGGTTCTACTTTATTTTAGAAGGTTATAGAGATTCATTCTTAGATTAGAGGAGTATTTGAT
This sequence comes from Actinidia chinensis, assembly GCA_009663005.1. Lineage (NCBI taxonomy): Eukaryota > Viridiplantae > Streptophyta > Magnoliopsida > Ericales > Actinidiaceae > Actinidia > Actinidia chinensis. The sequence goes on from CM018899.1 coordinate 17,725,257, forward strand.
AGAGTTTTAGGTGCTTCAATTGCACCTATAAATATAGGTAAACTCTTGTGTTTTAAACATAAGAAAACCAAAAAATAAATCAAGAGTGATACACTTGGTGAGTAAGTGAGACAAAGTTGTGTGAGAGTGCTTCTAGTGTTCAAGTTCTATAATCACTGAGTATTATAGACATTTGGTGTTCCACCATGGGTCCAACTACATCTAAGTAATGATCTTGGCGGTGAAGAGAAGTAACCTTGTGTTGTCTTATTGTAAGTTGTACTAATTCTTTTATTTAGTGGATTGATTGAGCCCAACCACGTATATATTAAGTTATTATCTTGTTTTTTCGCGTTATTTAACTTAGCATAATTTAATTATTTTTATATCGCTGGACCAACAGTTATGTGTTTCCTCCCACGGAAGGCAATTGCATTCGTTTATGGATAAAACTGCTAACGATTCAAGTGGGTTTTCCATGAGTGCTCTCATTGACATGTATTCAATATGTGGGTGTTTTCGAGAAGCTTGGCAATTGTTTAATGGGTATAATGGTGTTGGGGTTGATTTGGTTTCAAAGAATGCTATTGTTGCTGCTTCTTGTAAAGAAGATGAGTTGAAAATGGGTAATGTTATGGGTACACCCAACTTGCATTCTAAATGCACATCTGATGAGGTGGTATATTTGAATTGGCTAGGTGTTGGCTGAAAGGACTGGATTGACTCCACACCCAGCCAAAAAAATTGTTATCTTTATTTTAATTAGTCACTTTATAAAAGTTAACTCCATCAGTCTTTCTATTATAAAAAATAATAATAAATAAATACAAAATAAATAGTCTCTAGTAAAAAATGTTTAGAAACTGTAGTAATATTAAATTTATAAATTGTTTTAGCTAATTTGATGTGAACACTTTTAAGATTTTTGATCGAAGATTACAACCAATTTGCTAAACGCTTTTAAGTTAACTTCGCTCCGGGATATGGTCTAATCAAATCGCCTTGCGCCAACATCTCTTCCAATTGCGTAGCCAGTTTTCAGCATACTGACCTGCTCCTTCCGTGCATGTGGAGGGTAGGAGAGTTGGTAAGCTCTCCACAATTCCTTTGAACACTAGATATTAGATAAGTGTAGTTGCTATGGGTACCACCCCCATACACACCAAGGAGAGAAAGAGACACATCGAGGAGTGTGCCCACACACTTGGGGTTAGCTCCACACACTTGGGTGTGAGAGGGCCACTCCTCTTGTGTCCCTTTCTCTCTCTTAGGTGTGCATTTGGGGTACCCAAAATGGGGTACCCATAGCATTTTTCATTAGATAATTTTTGAGTTCACCTTGCAAATGCGGGTCTAGTGAACTGCAGAAAGGACACAGAAAACGTGTTTAGCAAAGTCGTTATGCAATGGGAGGAGATGGTGAAATATAGAGAACGAAGATTTAATAGAGATTTCATTAGTTCCCGCTAAATAGCATTAGAAGAACTTAAAGACGTCCACGCTTTATTGGATGATTTATCCTCGGCCAACCAATGAATACGAACACAGAGACATAGGACGAGAGACGGTGTGTGATTATGCATTTTGGAAATGGAAAATCTTATGTAAATAGTTGATGTGAAGAGAAATGAAAACGTGAGAGTCACAATTGTTTTTTGTGGGGTGTGAGTGTTTGAGGAATGGAGGAAGTAAATCGAAAGTAGACATTTACGGTGACTGAGCGACGGTTGATAGTAACTGTTGGTGCTTCACATGTTCTTTGCAAAAGTAAAAATACTAAGTTCGGTCGTCGAAGCTATTTCTAGAAAACAACTATTTGACAATCAAGTCAAGTGAAGCACCAGCAATTACCTTCGACCACCGGAGCCATTTATGAGAAACGATTCTTCGATAGTCAAGTCAGATAACCGAAAGTGTGTATAGTAGATAGAGAAGAAGTGCAACAAGTGGTGATACTAAAATGCATACTTTTGAGAGAATAAAGGCTGGTCTTATATAGCACAATTCGACGCATGCCTCGACGCTCCATCTATCGTGTTACTGGACAGACTACAACTCGGCGCGTGTCTGAACGAACTGACTTATGTGTCAGTGAGTAGGCAATTGACCAATCATGCCCCTAAGGCATGACTGGTGCCTAGCTTGTCACGTCGCCAACGTCGAAGCCCTAACGTGCGGGTGTCAGAGTTATCTTCTGCCCGCGTCTTGTTCTTGAGATTCCCACCGATTGTTGCTCCTTGATTGAGCTTCGACGCATAGACCACCTAAGTTTTCTAAAATAAGCGACAGCTCAATAGGTCAGTGCTTGCTCTAACTCACCAATCTGAAACTTGATGTTTTATCTTATCTTTTACACTCTTTGATTACACCATAAAAGTGAATTATCTATCTTTAATTTGTACTTTGTTAGACTTGATTAGATTTAATTTCTTATTTTAGTTACAATATTGTTTGATTATATTTTTGTGTGTGTTTTTGTATGTATATGACCAATAAAAGCAAAAAGAACAGAAAAAAAAAGAAAACAAATCACAAACCAAATCTGACCGGGTGAGAGATTATCAGTGCTCAAATTGCTGACCAAGGGCTTCCTTTATTCTCCCAAGTTGGCAAAGAACATCAACGAGTTGGCAAAGCAATCAAATAAGTGCAAGCAAAATCAACAAAGTTAGTAAAGAAGAAATCACCAAATTTGGAAAAAAAAATCAACAACATATTTCTTCTTTGAATAATTTTTTTTCCCATGTGTCATCCTCCCTCTCTTTCTCCTTATTTCCTATAAACGGAGATGAGGTGGGGAGTTCTAAGAGTATTGTTTTGGGAGAGAAAAGAAAGTTTAGATGATTTGATTTTGACTTTTCGTTTCAAGTTTTTAAGCTTCTTTCTCTCTCTCTCTTTCATAGTTCTTAGTTCAGTATTGGTTTTAGTTTTCCAGTTTCTATAAATTTTTTTACTTATATTGTCATCCCTGACATTTTTTATTGCTTATAATACATATTAGCTTATATTTTTTTTTTCGCTTAATTTAATCGCTTTTGAATCACCATAGTGGACGATTCGATCCCCACGCCGGACGGTTTTACTACTTGAATTTATCGCTTATCGAAACCACCACATTGGACTATTCTATCACCACGCCAGACGTGTTATCGCTTAAGTTACTTGCTTAGATTTCTTGTCTACATAGCTGGTTAAATTTGCTTTATCACTTTCTGTTAAGTTCTCTATTTTTATTTGTTTTACATTGCATTATGGATGTATTACTCTGATTCACTGTCTTTTATTATCTATTAGTTGCTTTAGCTTTTTATTTATCTTTGCTTCCATATTCTTCATAATCTGCTTCCATCTTCATGGGTACTAATTGTTGTAAGTTTTATCTATTTTAATTTGTATTTTACATTTAATATTTCAAAGATTTTTCATAATGAATATGAGTACTAAATTCTTAAATCTTGGGTTGATTGTGAAGATTGGTTGAAGGTCTTGGATAAAAGGTTTGATCTTTTGGGTTTCAAAGTTATATATTCATTTTTTATCATTCTTTACCTTCATTATTCTATAAATTATTGAAAACGTTGGATATTGATTATGTGTCGCACGCTTATGCTTCAGGCCTAGTCTTAGTATAAGCATTGCCTGAATCGATGGTATTCATCCTTTGGAATTTAACAACCAGATCTAATCTAGAAAATAAAGTTTTTAAAGAATAAGGGTTTTATGCTAAATCTCCGAACCGAGACTCAACGAGTCCGAAGGATTTGAGTTATAAACATCTCACCTTTGGAAATCAATACACATCAGTTGAAACAATTAACCCCGAGATATTTGACATTATTTATAGAACAATTTCATTCAAGCTTATTTATTTGTATTTGTCAAGTAGTGAGAACTCAACAATTCCAAAAATTAATCAGATTTTTATTTTTTTAGAAATAGTTAACGCCGTTGGCGAGAGATCACACTTTTCAACTCGAATATGGAATGCCAAACATAAGTGTCGTTTGGCTACCGAATTTGGGGGGGATAACTTTTTCCCGGATAATCTTCGCTCCCGACGTTTGGGCTGGCGGATAGGAAGCGGATAATTTATGCCCGAATAATTTATGCTCCCGGAGTTGGAATAGGAGCGGATAATTTTTGGGTGGCCTAGATCCTAACTAAAAGTTTATCCGTGATCAAACAAAAATATAAAGATAAACAAAACGTATATTTTTTTTTATATAGAGAGAGAAATAAATATATATTTTTAATATTTAATAGTTTATTACTTTTATTTCTCTCTCTATATTTTCTTCATTATCCTCCATCATTATCTACTCATTCTAAAAAGTATTCAAAAAAATTAAAATCATCCCCTCAAAAATCATCCCCTCTCATATCCTCAGCCAACGAGCCCTAAGGGGTCGTTTGGCTGTGGATTCGGAAGGGGGGCTAACTTTTTCCTCGGATAATTTTTCCCCCATGTCGTTTGGCTGGAGGATAGGCGGCGGATAATTTAATGCCCCCTGATAATTTTTCCCCAGGTGTGATCGAGGCGGATAATTTGTTGGGTGGCTCGAACCCTACGAAAAGTTGATCCGGGGGGATACGGGGGTGAGGGATAAGCACAAACTATCTAAAGAGAAACAAACTGTATTATTTTTATTTATATATCATATATAGAACACAATATCATTTTTTTTTAATATCTAAATAATTTTATTTTTTGTTTCTGCTCTTTAGATTTTATTTCTTATCCCCACCCTTATCACTCTTCAAAAAGTCTCCAAACAAGTTAAAGTTATCCCCCTTTTAAACGTTATCCCTCTCTTAAAATTTATCTCCTCTTTAAACTTATTCCCCCTCTCATATCCGCCAGTCAAACGGCCCGTAAAGGTAGAATCTAAAAATCGCATTACTCTTCCGCACTACCCCCCTCTCCCACCAAAAGAAGAGAAAAAACAACCAAGAAAAGAAAGATTAAGTACACGTAACAGCTTAGTACATGTTTTTGTTTATCATAACATGAACTTTCTGGTCACAGCTAGTAACAATAACACAGAAACAGGAGAGGTTTCTGGTAAATCACTATCACTCTGTACAAGCTATTATTCACCAACTCTGTCACTAATGGTACACTAAATGCACTAGCATGTACATCATGCTCTAATCACAAAGCACAACCACACACACACACAAAAGCAGACACCATCACAACAACAATAATGAAAGAAAAATGCTATGGATACTCTATACTTGTACCTCAAATACATACCTGATAAAGTGTCGTATTGGGGTTCGCTGGGTGTGGGGTCCACCTAATCCTTTCACCCCACACCCAACCAACCCCAATGCGACACCTCATCAAGTATGTATTTAAAGTGCAAATATTAGATACCCATAACATGACCCATAATGAAAATGACAATGGAAGAACCAAATAAAACCCGGTGGTATTATTCATCATTTTCCAAGCCACAAACCAACAAGAATAGGGACATGGAGAATGTAAGTGGGTGACTTGATGCCAACTATATGGACAACTAATATATATAAAATTTACTTGGCCATAAATTTGTGACAGTTTTAGGCGCTTTAACGGAGTAATTCGGGTCGAATTGGATTATTTTAGATTAACTTTCTTTTATGGAATTTAATTAAGAGGATACATACAAATTAAAATTTGACTACTTAGATATGGTGGCAACTCTTAATTGTTAAAGTATATTCTATGGCTGTATTTCTGCCACATAATTTTCACACAAAACGCACTTTGATGTTTATGGGATGATGCATGCACCTTATGGTCAACAGGACAAACCATATCCCCACAGCAAGATGCTTCCCTGTTATAAGGTGGCATCCAATATAAGGAGAAATGGCCTTGTTTAGCCATAAAAAAACAACATCAACTGGCAGTTGGGCCTAACAGGGGCCACTCTGGAACAGAATTGAACTTTCACAGAAATTAGGGCTCTACTTGGATATGTGTATTTTAAATTAAGAAATTTAGTATTTAATTCTTATGATGGTCCATTCTCACACACTGGGCTTCGCTCATAAGGTATTGTCCGCTTGGGTTCAGTAGGTCCCTCACAGTTTTATCTCCAAAGGGCCCTCATAGGGGAGAAAGGTACCTGACGCTTGTAAGCTACCTAAGCCCTCACTTCGCACCCAATGTGGGACTATAGTATCAATAAATTCAACAAAAATGAAAGAGATTTAGCTATAGGTGGATAGTGATAGTGAAACTAGAGTGAAAAGTATATTTGAAGTAGAAAAGGTGCATATTAGTATAATTATAAACATTTGTATGA
>CM018899.1:17759034-17764034 GCA_009663005.1 Actinidia chinensis
CATTCACTCATACTTCCAAGAGGGGGTGGTTGTGGTTGTGGTTCGAATCTCGGTTCTTGGTGCTTCCGCTGTTAAACCCCAACACTGGTATCAGAGCCGACTGGTTTTCTTGTCCGGTGTTTTGAGATTCGGGTTTTCATTACATCCACAATGAGGCAAAGATCAACTCTCAGTTTTCGTCGAACGGTTTTAATGGAATAGTAGCTTTACTCTATGGCAACGAAGGGTAAAAGAATATCCTTTTCAAAACAAGGGCTTGGCTAAGGCGTTGAAGAAAGGAATGCAAAACCTGAGACTGATGAAAGATGATGATTGGGAAGAGTTGATGATAATGTGTGAGCACGATTCGGCTCTGTATGATGATAATATTATCAACAATGTTATGGATGGGATTCGGCATCACCTTGTGGGAGAAGTTGAAAAACTCCTATCTTGCGCCCAGAGTTTGACCAACAAGTTGCAATCTGAATCGCATTATATTCGGCAAAGATGGAGGAGAGGCGGGAGCCTTATGGAACACTGAAACGTGTTCAATGTTTTTTAAGATCATCTGCGAAGATTGATGTAAAACTAGATGAAGAAGACAAGGCCCTTTTGCTTCTACATCTCTTCCGGATTCGTTAGGATACTTTGGTGACCTCTTTGTATGGGAACGATACAGTGAAGTTTGGAGCAAGTGCAATCGTCACTGTTTCTCATTGTACTCAAAAAATGTCAAGTTGTGAGGAGAGAGAAAGTGGCACAGGCTCGTGCGGTTCAAAGTGGGAATCGGAGAAGAAAATCCGATGGTAGATTTGGATGGAAGCCACGAGTCCAGTTCTAGTTCCAGAGGAAAGGTGTACAATGCTACTATTGAAAGAATTAGTCATGAAGCGTGATTGTCCTTTGGCGAAAAGATAAAGGAAGACATGCGACAACGTTTCAGCTGTGCAATTCTTTGGTGGTAGGCGGATGATGAGATTGCCTCAATTCTCTGAAGTATTAAAACTTCCTTCTCATGATGAGTGGATTTTTAGATTCGGTGTTGAACGATGGTCATGTTTGCTCTAAAAATGATTTTTTTGACACATCCAAGAAAGAGATGGGGGGTCCGCTAGTTTGGGCGATGGAACTCCATGTAAAATTCAATGTGTCGGGAATGTGAAGATAAAAATGTTTGATGAGCGGTTCGTACTTTGGGTGGTGTGGGTTTTTATCCCTAGTTACAAGGCATCCTATTTCACTAGCCGGATGGGACTCCAATGGATGCAAGTATTTTGCTGGAGGTGGAGCCATGAATATCCACTCGGGGCGGCAAGGTTTCCATGAAAGGAGAGTAGTGCAAGGATTGTATCGGTTTGATTGGAAAACGGTGTTCACAAGGAGTGGGTACCTAAGGTTGAGTCTTTGCGGTCAAAGCCATAAGTTAATGTCCAAGTTGCCGATGGTGTGAGGGGTGTAAAGCTCGTTGGAAGAGAGGTATGGGTCGAGGTTTCTTTCTCCGCGTGACATTGATGATATTGGCACGGGATGGCTACACACACGTGGTTTTTGGTCCGTGTGTTCGAATGAAATTTTTATTCGGGTGGTGTAGCATTGTATCAAGCGTGGTGGAAGTGTGCGGTCGGCCGTTGGAATTCTCACCAAGGTGGAGATTTGTTTTGGATTGGTTCTAATTTCAACATTGGTTTAATTATTTGAACCGGCCGGTCATAGTCTTCTTTGCTGCTGGGTCTGGTCTTCTTTGGCGGCTGAGTCATTGTCTTTGGATTGCAGCTAATCATGGTCTTTAATTGCGGCTAGTCAATGTCTTAGATTGCGGTTGCCTCAAGTCTCCTTCGACTTCTCTTGGACGGCTATAAGAGAGGGGCTGAAAGAAGAAGAGATGAGAGAGGAGAGTGGTGCAAGGGACAATTTTTATACTTTTGGAGAGTGTGTGCTTGATGAGGGTGTATAGGGATTGGGGTGGGATATCATACTCAATTATACTTGTCACTATTTTTACTCATAGTGAAATAACTGGATCCTCTCCGTGGAGTATGCGGTGATTGCCGAACCACGTAAATTCTGGTGTGTCTCCTCTCCATTTTTACATTTCAATCATACTTCCACTTGGTTGTGTTGTGGTTTTGTGTTCGAATCTCTGTCTTGGTTGCTTCCGCCTGTTGTTGAAAATTTTCCCCATCAAGTTGAAGATGAACTAGCTAGATGTTCTGTAAAAAGAGATTATCCTACTTGCAAGTTCTTTAATGGCTTTCAACTGGAATAAATTCAAAGAAACCTTTTACTTGGAATCTTTGATGAGCCCAACTTGGAATATCATTGACTTACGGATTTGGTTTCATTGAGCAGAAAGAGATGATCCTACTTGCAAGGTTCTCTAATGGCTTTCAACTGAAATAAATTCAAAGAAACCTTTTACTTGGAATCTTTGATGAGCCGAACTTGGAATATCATTGACTTAGGGATTTGACTTCATTGAGCAGAAACCTTTGTCATTAACTTTTTATGCAAACAAGTATACGTTCTAGAGGATATATCCTTCTTCAATTTCTATTCGGGAATGCTTTGTCCAAATCTTTTATTTGTGTCACTAGGCAACAATAAAGGGGAAACATAGGCAGATCAGATTTCCTTGTTTTGGTTGTTGCCCTGCAAAATGAAGAAGCATATGAGCGACGGTTTGCCTATATTTGACTACCCTGTAAAAAAATAAATTTTCATTTTTCCCTTTCTTCGTTTACAATCCAAGATCCAACATCGAAAATTTTTAGCTGGGAGAGTTGATACTCCACTCACTACAGTTGTGAGTTGCTATAAGGTGGGAATTGGATGCTGCCTCACGGAATTGGAACGCCACCCTGAACCTTGAATGCATTGGTAAATGTTAAAACAGAACCCTCAGTTGCTTCTGAAAAGTGAAAGCTATGTTTTCCAAAAATGAGGTTTTTATGTTGTTTTAATATAAAGTTTATCTATCCAAGAATTACCACAACAAGTTCTGGTCAATAATTAGATTTGTAGATTGAACTTGGTGTAAGTGTGAGTCATACCTAAATTGATTCGGTCCACAAACACTTGACGTTCGTGCCCAACTTTTTTTTTTTAATCATTATTCTTGGTAGGAAGGTGAATAACAAAGTTTGTAAACATAAGATTCATCCAGAAAGCAAGTTTTTCTGAATGATGCGAGTGTTTGGTTTTAAAATAAGATTCCCAAAAGGTGCATATTCACTTTATCTCTGGTGATGCATGTATATTGGGACTTGTTCTAAGAATTGTTAGGTCATATGGAAACTGATTGTTGAGTTGGATCACCCTCTTTGCCTCAATCTGTTACTTGTTTGGAGTCCAGCCACTGTTAAACCGTAGGGACAATTGCTATAGGGTATTTAGGCAATGAAATCAATATCCTGTGTGTTATTGGGTGTTCAATAATGGTATTTTACCACTTTAATCCTTGGAGATTTCTGTGGAAGCTTTGTTAATCTAGGTAGACTTGTGCACAAGTCTTGTATTCTATCTACTGCCAAATGCTGAGTTATATGTGGTTACGAGAAGTTTGATGTGTGAAGTAGGGAACTGACCGCTTTAATTGTCTCACCCATTAAAGATTTTAAGTGATAGTGCTTTTCACCTTCCTCTGATGGATCCAAGTGGGGCATTTGGGGGTAGGAGCACAATCATACCCCCAAAATTTTTAAAACTCTCATGTTATAGTAACAATGTGTAAAATAATATGAAATTATAAGATTTCGCACTCCCAAATTAATGTGTACAACTTGATATGTGGTTTATCGATATAGGACAATAATTAAGCCGTTCATGTTGTACTTTCATTTACTCTGATATTTTATAGTAGTAAGACTTTAAACATTAATATACTGGAATCATCAGCCATTTTCAGCTATTATAAACTATAGAAATGCACGTTTTCAATTGAGCTCACCTGAATCATTGTTCTAGTCCTTGGTTATTATAACTTGAGCAGGACTTTCTCATTTCCCTCCAGAAATATTATGCAACTTACACACGTGAATTGTGCCAGGTGTGATTTTTACCTGTGGATATTTTACTTGACAGTTCAATTAGTGGTTGCTAGTCTTGATGGGTAGGCAGGAGAAAAGTACTTTGAAGTTTAAATGTTTTTTAAATATGTAAAATAATTTGGCAATGCAAGAGAATGCCTTGGAATTTCCACTTTGACATTTTCGTGCCTTACTTGCCTTAATATGTAGTAATTGTTTGGTTGTCTCGGACTATAAGTCTCACTTCACTTATGGTAAGCTATGTAAGAAAAAAGTGAGACCTTGACCCAGGTCTCAGCTTCATGCGAGATGTGAAAAGATAGGACTTTAGGTACCATATTTCCTATATTTTTGCAACTAAAGACCGATTTCATTCACCTACCTGACAAGTGGAAGAACAAAATTTGTTTCATTTGTGACTGGAGAAGAAAAGCCATTACTTAGTTACCCACTTATTCTCAACACCACAATCTACTGTTAACATCACCTTCACAATATTAATTGTCCCAATAACGGAACTCACTATTTATGGGGTCCTTTGTTTACCCACATATTAAGTGGGTGAACAAATTTGGCATGTGCACGTTGTACGTTCTTTCTAATACAGTTGGGATGTAGGGTTCACTGAACGCTGGAATCAGTGAAGGTAACTAAGAGGTAAGAAGTAAGTTCAAAAGTCAAGTTGTGTTTCCAAAGAGTGGTGCCTTGCTGATTACTGATTAGAATTCATCTTCATAGCTGGGCAGTTTGGTCAGTTCTGTAGGTCCCCCGTGTAGATTTTCCATAGAAAGCTAGGAACTTTATAACTAACTAACAAACAAAAACTTAGCAAAGCTAACATTACCCCAGTAGATAAAAGATTGATTGCACTGTTTTTCCAATGACCATTCTATACACACGGTATTTATCTAGTTAGTTTTCTCTACTGCTCAATGCTGATGCAAAGTTGTAGCAAATCTCTAGTTTTAGGAGGCGATGGGTTCGAGTGTTGTT
>CM018899.1:17771534-17779034 GCA_009663005.1 Actinidia chinensis
TTTAGAAAATGGAGATCCATCTCCATTTTGTTTTCATTATAATTTTGTTGTAAAATGAGTATAACTTTGGAATCAAATTTATTTTCTATAAAATTGATATCATTAAAATGTTCTTAACGAAACCTTTAAAATGAGATCCATAGTAAATATATTTAATAAGATTTTTAAAATTCATAATTTCAATTTTGGAGGAAAAGTGAAAAATTTATGATTTTTTAAAACAAATATAGAGATAAAAATGAACTACTTGAGTTAGAGCCGATATGAATAGAGAAAAATTCTAACATACGTTTAACGGAAACATAATATTCTGAGTTTCCATTTTGAACACTGAATTGATATGCTCTAACTAGCTTTTTTTCGTATATCGTGAGGCCCTTCAGCTATTTCACTTATGTTGCTTTCATATAGAACAAAGGGATTTGGGAAAGGGTTAATCTTTAATTAAGGTCTGCTAAGAAGGTACTCATGTAAAATTAAAATTGATCAGCAATAATAATTATATAAAAAATATTATTTTTCTTCACAATTTATTTTTAAATTTTACTTTTTTCATTATTTTTTTTATCAATCTGATCCGAACGTCAATATTGATTTTTTCCATATAATTTATTCAATGAAACTACAAGTAAACGAATTAATCAAATTCCCGTTACACTCCTTTGGTGGCCTTGCCTTTGTTGTTTTGTTTGGGACACATTAAGGACAGCCTCCCCACTTGAGAAGCAAAGAGCTCAAACTCTCTTCTTCCCTTGCTTGGTTGGGGTTTCTTTTCATGCATAGGGGCACAATGACCTCTCAACAAACAACAATAATAAAACGGGATAAGTAATTTGTTGTTTCCTAAAACAGCCATGATTTCCTAAGATTTTATGATGGCTGCCGGCCTTTATTGAGCGCATATCGGTTAGGCGATAATATACACTATGAATTTCTAGCTTTGGGCTTAGGGCGGGCACCGCTACTAAGTTATCGTTATGAAGTAAGTTCGGAAGCCTCCGTGGCTGAACTCGTCGAGACTCACCGAACACAGAAACTGTCCAAGTTAAGGCCACTAGCACTCCCGCGCTGTCGCTATTTAGCAAGCTTGGTAGAGTAGCCACACCGGAGTTTGGACGAGGGGCAATAGCCGATACTGATCCCTAAGAGTGTCAGGGGACAAAAGGTAACTTGCACGGCAAAACTTTTTCTGACAGCCCCTATGCCCAGATGGAGACGTCGGTTGCTCGATGACAAGCTACCAGTCAGGCCTTAGGAGCTGACTGGGTCAACAATCTACTCACTAACCATAGCTTTCTACGCATCCCGCAAGCAACCGATCACGCACTTCCAGTAACCACATATCTACGTCAGTCAAAGCACGTCCCGAGTTGTGCTATATAAAGTTAGTCTTTCTTTCTCTTAAAAGTTCGCGAATTCACTCTGGTGAAAAATATAGATACTATCTCTCTACACTTTCTGGTTATCTAACTTGACTGTCAGAGAACCGTTTTTCAAAAATAGTTCGGTGGTCGTTCTCATTGTTTCTGTGGTGCAGTTAGGCATATCCCCAACTGGTGACTATTGACTGCAACATCTTTGCTCTGCCGCAGACCACCACAAGTGTGTTCCTCGATTTTTCTTTCTCTCATCTCATAATCACCCCACCACATAACATTAGAAGAAGAATTAAATGGGAATATTTATTATTCGTTTTAATTGGAGAGAGATACGGTGAAATTACAAAGTAAATTGAAGACTTGATTTGAGGCTATAGAAAAATGGACCATCTGGTATATTTTTTTTGTAAGACCACCACCAAAATCATAATCTTTTTATAATCAATACTCTAATATAATGAAATAGCTATCAGATATCTTTGTTTCATTCTGGAACGCTCTTGGAGCCATCGGACAGCATCAATCCGTTTCTTTTTTTTTGCTCTTGTTCCATCCCCCGAACCGTAAAACATACTTAATCGGCGGGCATTATTTCAATAGTATTTAGTCTTTTTCATGGCAAAACATTCAACACTACGAAATAACAGAATAAGTGTACGTAGTTGTAAATGTCACCTAAAATGCTATAGGACTTTAAATATTTTTAATAGTACCGATAAAGATTTATATATAATCTCAGTGCTGTTACTAGTGGTATGAATCCGATCAAAATAATCTGATTCACATATTTCAACATCTGCATGTTAGGAATTTAATGTGATTTAAATCCACGAACAAACATACACAATCGAAGAACAAAGATTTTACGTGGTTCGCCAATTTGCTTACGTCCACGGAGCTGCAGGGATTTCACTATTTTTTTTTTAGAGAGAGCGTTACAAAAGAACAGTTGTACAATGTACGTACTAACCCTAAACACCCAAAAAATCAGCGGGCTACAAAACAAGCCCAAAAAATTTTTTCCGGGTGAGCGCTACGGCTTTGGGCCCATCGGCCCAAGCCTCCGCTCCATGGACTAAGCCTCATTAAAAATCTCATTTTAAAACCACGCAACATTATTTCGAGTCGGGTCATCATCCAGATCAATACAAAGTAGACTCCATAAAAAAGAACCCAACACTGCAAACTAATTTTTCGAGTTACGGAAAATTTTGGATTGCAACTTGGTTATGTAGGAACTACTGAAAGACTCATTCATGCATAGGATCAGATGAGCCGTGGAGATGTTTCCAATTGTGTTTTTTTTTCCATTAAAATCTAGATTATTAACCCTTTAAATAGAATAGTTTATGCATTTTTAAGGTTCAACAAGAGCTTTGTAAGGCATTTTTTTGAGAGAGAAAAATTATGCATTCGGTATTTTTCGATATAGTAATTTGGTGTGGTTCCCCGAAGATATAGGCACGATTTTCCAAACCTCATATATCTATGTGTTCTTATTTTTGTTTCTTGCATCTATTTTCGTTTGTTTTGCAATTTCTATTATTCGTAGTTTTCAAGATCCGTATAATTTATGAATCAAACGCGTGATTGATTCCCAACAATCACTAATGATGAGGGAATTAGTGTTTCTTCCTCAATTTAAAAATTTTATTACACAGCATAAATTGAGTGATCAGAAATCACCACCTTATTCCTACTTCATCTAAACGGAAAAAAAAAGATGAATTGAATTCACATTTCTATCTCTTTCGTCCAAATATAGCCTACGTATAAAAAATTGAGCTCCTCATCTTTGTAGCTTTAAAATGGTTCCGTTTATGCTCCTATTAAAAATACCAATAAAAGTAAAAATAAAGGTTATTTCCAAATAAATCCCCTTTTTTTTCAATCTTTTTCGCCCTTTTTTGCTAGGATAATCGTACAAAAATCACATAGAGTTGGAAAATATTATGTCACGTATGAATGCACATATTTGGAACAATTTTTTCATATGAAATGGAGTGAAACCGTTCCGTAAAAACCAAACCTCATCCAAAGCTGCAGGCCACTGTGAAGACTTGTCGGCACACACGTGTCTACGCAGGGCATAGCCACATGCCCAGTACCCACAGCAACTTAAAATATTATTTTTCAAATTTTGTTCTATTCTTGTTGGATTATCTCATCTTAACATTCTCTCTTTTCTTTTTTCTAACAATGATAAGAGTTCATAGATAAGATAAAAAAAGATGTAACAACTCAAAGACAAAACAGCATCCAGGCAGCAGGAACACCACAAGACTCACCAAATGAAGAGACAGACTCAACACGGACTCAGATACAGTAAGGCCAATTGCACGTAACACAATGTCATGTTCGCGTAAAGTGACTGATGACTTCTTGGTGTGAGGTTCGATTCTCACTCCGTGTATTAATTTTTGTATTGCGTTACGAAACTTTGCCCTGATCTTAAACAGGCTCTTCTGCTTATGGATTATGTTATTGACTTTTGGTTCTCTCAGATTAACCATTCAGTAGTCCAATAAATACCCGAAATTATTAAAGTTAAAAAAAAAAGATAGGCAATAAATTTTAGGTGATTTTAGTATAAAAGAGTTGTAAGTTGATTTTTCCAAAATGGATATTAGAGATGCTTTTGGAAAGTTAAAGTTATTCGGATGCGTAAAAGCTTAAATGTTCCTACTAATTCTGAGTTATGACGTTTATGTCCCTCTATATATCCCCAAGTAACTAATCCTAGCCACTCTGTATCAATTAAGACAATTAATACACATAAGTTATCCATTCCAAATTTCATTTACCTAATGAAAATGAATTTTGAAGTTATTACGATAAAAAAATCACTTTTATTTTCTTTAAACAAAGTGACAGTCAAAATGGATATAAACTCACAAATTAAATAATTTTCAAGCTTTCAATAAACTTTACCTTTCAATTTTTAATTCATCTCTCATAAAACGCATCAAACAATTTAATCAATTGCTACGCCAATTCTTAATTCACCAGCACCCCCAAGTGTAGCCCTTCCACAAATTCTTAGAGTTTTTGTCGATATGTATGTTGTAAGGGACAACTGCATCCTTCCCAATATAGAAGTTTAATCTAAAAAATTCATATTCAGATCAAATATCCCTATAGCTCGGAAAAATGATTCAGAATAATCCCAGTTTGATGGAATTTTCATTTCCAAAGATCGAGACACGCCACCCCAAAATAGCAGTTTACATCCGAGTTCGTTGATTTAATACAAAGACTTGAATTTTTTTTACTGCTAATAGATAGTATGTATGACAAAGAATGTAATTTTTATACGTAGCAAAAAAGTGGGGTCCTTTTGAAGTGTGATTGACCGATATAACAACTCGAGCTCCGATTTAGGCTTATCGTCTACTGTAATATGGTTAATCAACACTTTTTAAAATTCTTTATACCATTTAAATGTTTAAGTGTAACGACTCAAGTGGAGTAGTAATTGGTCCAACAACTTGATAATCTAAACTACGTGGCCAAATGCTTAGTCTTGTTAATAAATATTCACAAGATTTTTAGATATTCGAACAATTCTTAACCGCGCCGATATAGAATGGAGTACACAACATGTTTTATTGCACTTTTTTATAGATATCTATACATTTTTTACACTTATCGATACATTTTTAATTTATTAATCAATGCATATTCAGTGGTGATTAGTATTTTCCTTGGAAATATAAAATCGATAAGACATGAAATTGACTCACTCTTTGTGCAATTGAGGACAAAATTAAAACCTAATCCTAAAGCTGATAACACACTTTTAGCAATGAAAAATGCTCTTTAGCAACTTGTGTGTATTAATATTGATGTTATTAGCATTATTATTTAGCAATAAAGCTGAAGCCTTATCCAATTAGAATCATGTTTAACCAATTGTTGAGTACCCACATGCAAACCTCTACATGTCCTCTAGCTACTTGTTGAATTATCTCAATAACATTATCCAACTAATTAGGTCTTTTTGTAGTGATTTATCCATTTTTAGAAGATATTTTTTTGGCTATATATTCAAATGTATCGATTAATAAGTTGGTTTTTTTAAAATTTTTATACGTTTTTATGTTTTCTTAACAAGAAAGAATCGAATATGCAATTAGAATTTGAAAAAAATTAACTAACACCAAAAAAAAAAAAAAAGCTTATTTGTCCGAGTAAAAATCTTCGTTTTGGTCTTTAGAATATGTGATTTTTTTTTAAAAAATATAAAAATCTTTATATTTTTAAAGAAAAAACCCAAATATAAAAATTTTAATTAAATTAATAATAAAAAAATCACTAAAAAAAATAATTAATTTAAAAAAACTACTCAAACTGAGTCTAAAGCATTCCAACTTTAGAACGAACCAATGAATTATTTTTGGTAAGTTTTTTTTATTTTTTAATGTGATGTTTTTGGGTCACTCCAAGTGGGCACCTAACTATGGCCTAGGTAGGCCCTGCATTATGATACAAATTCAAATGGTTCAACATGTCCTTCCATAATAATTTTTGTCCATATCTATGATTTCTCTTGTTCCAAATATATTTGCTCATCTAATCTCTGAGATTATTTTCGGGCTGCCACTGTTGAACTTTCCGATTTTTATATCGAACCATCCACAAACTAGGCCGTGTTTGATTGGCCTGTAGTAGTAGTTGCAGCTCCAGTTTATCATTGTAGACACTGAAACTATGGGGAATGCAACAATAGGCCCGCATGAACAATTTTCAAATTATGCATTGTGGGAAAGCGATTTGAATTCCATAAAAATCTTTAATTTTTGCTCATTGAATACTAATTGGTTTACTGATAAAATGATCAAAGATCTGATCCAATAAATGTTATCAGGGTTAGGGGTCATGGGTTAAAGTTGCAGGAGCATTATATTGAGAGATGGATTGTCGGAGATATAACAATGTCGTCTGTCCGTAGCTTTTAGAACATGCATTGCGGGTTGCGATTTGAATGTCATAAAAGATTTTAACTTCTCTGGATACCAATTAGTACTTTTCAGGTGAAAGAGTCAAAATTCCGATCTAATTTTTTTGAGATGTTCTCAAAAAAATAAATATAAATAAACAAATTAGGATGAAGGAAGTATACTAAGGCTCCGCTTGGTAATGCTTAAAAGTCAAGATTTTTTTAAGCTTGATATGAAAAAGGCCAAGATTTTTTAGTTTTTTTGCTTTTGTGACTTTACTTTAACTAAAACTAAGCAACAAAGCAAAAACAGAAAACAAAAAAGCTAACTATGATTGACTTTTTTACTTATTTTAAATAAAAAAAATTAAAAAAAACTGATGCCAAACGAAGCCTAAGTAGGTTTATTTCCATCAGAGTCCTTTTAATTTTTTTTTTTTTTCGTGAGTCTTGTTTTTTGGAGTTCACTTGGTGTGAATGCCTCTCTTGCCGACAAAGATTTTCAAAGAATATGTTTTTGGGAACAAACCAACCGACATTGAAGTCTCCATCACCCCCTCCAATGTAGAGTCGAGCAAATCGATATCTGCCACGTGGGCATCGTGGTCCGCTAATGGGCTTCGAGTTGGGACTTTGTGTTCATGTAGTCGGTAGAAGACCCTGTTTGATGCCTATAGATTCAAACTTTTAGTTTTTTCATATATTTATTAGCATAAACAAACCCCATATATGTCTACAATTTTATTTTCACATTTAGTTGTGACCTAAAGTCTTGAGTTTTACCTAAAAAAAATATATCTATTTTCACAAGATTTATTTATCAAAAAAAATGTATTTATCAATTTCTATCTTTTGAAGTTATCCTTTTTCATTCTTTCTTTCTTCCTTCTTTTGGGATATGCGTCATTAAAATTGAGAAAAATGCTAAGTTTTACACAAGGTTTACAACAACCTTTACAACAAGCGGCCAAACGACGTCGTTTTGGTGATATAAACACAAAACGCGTCGTCCATTTAAGTCCACCACTGGATTGATAAAATGGAACGACGTCGTTTTGGTAAATTGTTTACATGGTTGTAAATCAATTGTTGTAATGTAACATCTCTCTAAATTGATAACAAAATAATTATATAGTATAAAAGAAAAAATAATTCATTTTTTGGCAATACTAGTGGGTGATT
>CM018899.1:17799034-17804034 GCA_009663005.1 Actinidia chinensis
GATAAAAAGTCTCTTATCATGTACTATTTAATATAAAAAAAATCCTAAAACGGGTCAATAGCTGTTTGTATTATCCTTATTCGGCACTTTTCAGTACTTGCTTTCACCGAGTGACAGGAGAGATCAAACATGGCAACTAGTACAAGTGACAAGGTTAGTCTTATTCTTATACCTTGGTCTTTAGAATTTGTATTAATTTATTTGTTTAATATATTTTTTGGATGAGCGCGCGATGATCAAGGATCATCTATTCAAGCTCCGTTTGTCACTAGTTTTTTAAATTTTTTTCTTATTTTTTTGATTTAAAATAAGCAAAAAAAGCCAATCAGAGTTGGCTTTTTTGTTTTTTTATTTTTGCTTTTTTGTTTAGTTTAGTTAAAGTAAACCTACAAAAGTAAAAAAGTTAAAAATTCTTGACCTTTTTGATAGCAAGTTTAAAAAAGCTTGACTTTTAAGTATTACCAAACCAAAGGGAGCCTCATTATATAATACTTTCGCATATATATATTTGAATTGTTATATAAATGCATTACCACGGTCTTTTTCAATATTATAATTATGACTCTGTCCCTTTCCTATCTATTGAGATATGAGGTCATCAATCCTTCAGTTCATTTGTTAGGTTCTCTTTATTTATATATATATATATATATATATATTGGTCAGATGGTGTACAAATATATTAATTTTGCATTGATGTATGAAAAGTAGAAGCCTTGTATGTCGTATCAAATGTTGATGATTAGAATAATATTTTTTTAGGTAAATTAATTATTATTTGTTACATGTCGTCAAAAGAAAAAAATCATATTACAGTTGGGGTTTCACAATGAGATGGGAAATGGTTTATGGCTAGGAAGATTTTGATACAAAAATATCTGATGAAGCTGAACATATTGATGCACTCTATGACATGAAATCATGATGGAGAATGACATAGAAGAAGTTGAGGACTTAAAACATGGAAAATTGAAGAAATTGATAGAAAATTGATGGAATAATGTTGAGAAACCATATGTTGGCATGAAGTTCAAATCTGATGATGCTAAGACATGGGATTTGGTTGTACGCAAAGGGAGTTAGAAGATCAAAAAAGATGGTTGTGTCATTGGTTGCCGCTTCTTTTGTTCTAAGGAAGGGTTTCGAGAAGAAAGATACAAGAAAATTCAGCATAAAAAAAAAAGGCATCGCGAAGAGAGTAGAGTTAGATGTGGTAGCAAGAATATTTATGTGGAACGAACAGATGAAGGAATGTAGGCAGTCTAATTATTTGAGGAGAACCACAATCATAAGGTGATGAAACTCCCAATAAGTGTCATTTGTTTCCTTCTCTTAGAAGAATAGATGAGAATCAGGTTGCTATGATTGAGAAAATGGATGATTTGAAGCAGGTATAAGAAAAAATTTAATGAGGCAGTATCTTTGAGGAAAACTCAAGGAAGACGCAATGTTGAATTCACAGAAAGGGGATATATGATAAATATTATTGTGTAATAAACGGGCAAAGACTTTTAAAAAAGGAGATACACCAATGTTTTGTTGGACGACCTGAAAAACCATTAGAGAATTCTCATTTTTTCTACCAATACCTATCGATGCTGAAGCACAAATGACAAATTTTTTGGGTTTGATTTCAAAAATTGTTGATCCAGCCAATAGGATCAAACCATGAACCCATGTTGTGCCAAGCCCAAGGCCCAATCCCAACCTTCCCAAAGTCCTATTCCTTCTGTCTAGATGCAGTTTTTATTGTGCTATTTGTCAGAGATGAAAGTCTCTGAAAGAAGCTGAGAGAAGAAAGAGAGGCAAAGAGGAGGAAGGAGCTTGGGAGTCCAGTATCAATGGCTCTCCATTGTCAAGAGGGAGTCACCTCCTCTATTAGACTCTGTTTGAGAGCGAGAAGAGGAGAGTGCAGTGTAGATTGAGGGGATAAACTTTGGAAAGAGTATAGAGTGAGAGATGTGAGAGAAGAGAACAATACTGAGAATTGAGAGATTAGATGATTGAGTGAGTTGAGTGTGACTCCTCCTTTGTATTCATTGTAATTCATTCCTGAGATGGAATTATCAGGTCTTTTCCTTGGAGTAGGCAATGGTGGCCGAAACCACGTCATCTTGTCTTGTGTGTAATGGTTGATGTTGGCAGATTGCTAGTAACTCGTTTTTGGGCACAACAAAAACAATGGATTTGAGCTATTTTGGATATGTGGTGTGTTTTATACAACCTATGGTAAGAAATGCATATGCCAGCCTTTTATTCCTAGTGTTTGGGGTTACAAGCATTTGCAATACTTTATTTGATGTCTTTGATGCTTGATGAAACAATGACTTCTTTGTTGAATGGGTGCTTCAAACATGGATAAAGTATGAAGGGTCTCATCCTAGTTAATCTTCAACCGTCATGATGCATTTTTGAGGGCAGCAGCAATTGCAAATGTGCTTCCAAATACATTTTCATCACTTTTGTTTGTGGCATATCTTCCAAAATGTTAAGAAGCACTTGAGCCACTTGTTCCGATGAGGATCTCTACTTAGTAAGGACTTTTCTCACTATATACAAAGATTTGAAACAGTTGAAGATTTTGAAATGGATTGGGATGCTTTACTTACCAAGTATAATAACTTGCATGACAATGAATGGGGGGCAAAATCGTATTCCCAAAGGCAAAAATGGGTGCATGTTTATTCTCATGACTTCATTTGTGCTGACGTGTCAACAACTCAGCATAGTAAGAGTATAAATAAATTTTTTAAGGGAAATTTGCAAAGAAATATGTTACTTTTGGATTTTGTTATGGGTGTTGATAAGGCTCTAGTTAGCCGACGTGAAGCAGAAATTGATGTTGATTTTTACATGAACAATGTGTTGCCTCCATTGGTGCTATACATGCATATTGAAGAAGTAGCTATTAAGCTTTACACCCCATGCTTATTCCAAAAATTTCAAGAAGAGCTAATTGGAAGTCTTTGTTACACGTGAAAAAATTAAGGAAAAAGGGCCCAATTCTACATATAAATGCAAGATTGTGAATAAAGAAATTAAAGAGCGCATTGTAAGTTTTAACTCTCTTGATTATAGTGTGAAATGTAATTGTTGTAAATTCACATTTATGGGTATATTGTGTAGGCATATCCAGAGGATATTTATTGTAGAAAATGTACACCAAATTCCTAAACAATATATCTTAAAAAGATGGAGTGCAGATGCAAAAGATGGAGTTGTTACCAATGATAATGGTGAACAATTACGTGAGAATTGTCACACTCCTTTAACTTTGCGTTACAGTATCCTTTGCCACGAAGCTATCAATGTTGCAACAACTGGAGCTTCATCAATAGAAGTATTTAAAGTGGCAAGACAAGGGTTGCGTAGGACAAAGTGCTGAGGTTGAAACTGTCAAGAAAAAGCAAAACACTAATAATAGAAAGGATTGCCCAATGAATGAGAAAAATGTGAACAATCAAGCAGAGAATATTGTGATTCATGAGCCAGACATTGTGAAGACTAAGGGAAGACCTGGCAGATATTGAAAAGATGGCCCGAGTTAGGGTTTTTTTTATATTAAATAACACATGATAAGAGACTTTTTCGGTTGAAGTGGCTCGGCTTAAGCCGTTTCTAATACCCAAACGTCATAACTTTTAGAATTCCTGGACAGCAATAATCTTGTGGCTGAAAATAGTCCACGAGACTCCCGTCTGAACAACTCTCTTTTTCTTTATTTGATTATACAAAAAAAATAAAGGCAAAATTAGAGGGAAACAATTTTCCTTGTTTGGTTTGCCAAAAATAGTAGAGAAAATGACAATTTAACTTAACAAAAAAAAAAATTAACGACTCCATAATCACAACTTTTCTTTACTACAAAAGATCGTGATATTTATCACAATGATGTGTGATAAGCTATTTTAAACTATTTTTAACAGACACACCTTCGTAACATTCCTCATAACTGATTGTAACATACTCCATAATCGATCGTAATATTTTTATAGTATGTAAATTTTTTCTTCTGTTTTTTTCGTCTTGTTTCTAAAACTACATATCAATAATCAAATATATAGCTTGGTGTTAGGCCCAGCTACTACTTGGGAAGATCTGAGCTCTTATGATTGGGCTTAAAAGTGGGGAATTACAAACTTGAATTGGCAATGGAAAGCATTGAGGACTTGATATTTTCCAGCCCATACTAAGATGAACAATGCGAAAGACAGGCCCAATGCTCTTGGAAGCTTTTATATTCACATGTTAAATTATATAATATTTCGGCCCAGTTTGGCTTTAGTTTTTTTTTAGATTTTTTAGTTATTTTAATTTTCAATTTTTTTCTTTTTTAGTGAATTTTTTTTTTACTATTTGATCAAAAATTTATATTTTTCTAATTATTCTTGATGAGAGAAATCTAATTTGATTTTTGAGTTTTTATTGTTTAGTTAATTTTTTTCACCATTTGATCAAAAAATTATATTTTTGTAGCTCCTCCAGATAAGAAAAATCTGAAAATATAAAAATATTATTTAAATTTAGAAAAAAATAGTTAATTTCTCGAGTAAAATAGTTTTTTTTTGTTTTTATTTAAATTTTTCTCAAATTAGATGGCAATTTCCATATTTTTAGAAAATTCAGGAAAGAGAAAAAAAACTCAAAAAACAAGCGAGGCTAAACTAGGCCTTAAAAAAAATTACAGCATTTACTATTGGAGCCTTTAGAGAGGAAGAGATTTCATTTTGTTGGGCCTTAATGAAAGAAATTTTTCTCAATGGGCCTCTGTAAGAAAGAGTGTTACATCTAATCCTTTATCATTGAGCCTTCTAGACAACATAGGTTTGTACTTTGATAGTCCAGAAATGAACGGGCTGAAGTAGACTAGGGCCCACATGTGTACTAGAGAGGGCCCTTTCCCCACACCCATTGATATTTCCAAACTACCATCGAAACTTCACTAAAAATCAAACCATAAAAAATGTTCCATATATTTATAGTTCAATCATTGAATCCAT
>CM018899.1:17871534-17874034 GCA_009663005.1 Actinidia chinensis
AGTCTTGGTGCTGACCATTTCAGATTCAAGATTTTGTCCTGGCATTTGAAATTAAACACTCATTTTTCATGAGTTCATGTGTGTGTACACACACATAATGAGTGTCTACACAATAAGTGTGCAAAAGTTGTGTAGTAGTAGAATTGATTCTTGAATGTGAATTAATTTTATTTTATATTCTTTTAATTTATGTAGTAGTTATGGGATATGTTTCAGATTAGAATTTATACCAAACTGAGTTGTTGTCTTTTTATAATAATATAGATGTATATCACAATTGCCATAATGTTAGGTTCGAGACTTCTTAGATGTTATCAATTTTTAAGTTAGGTCAGTCTATAAAGAATTTTATTTCTGTTTTAATCGGGTCTCCCGCTAATCCTCCGAATTAGTCGGTTTTCAGGACATGGAGTTATAAAAAAAAAGGCATAGTATTAGCCTATTAGGGCACAAAATGACTTCTGAGACACTATTCAGTATTTATACACAACCTCACCTAATGCATCCAAATGGGAAAGCGAATTGTGGCTGGCGAAGGAGTATTTCAAAACAATATTAGTAAATACGTACACATATAATATATACGATAAATTTTTGTAGGGATAATATTATGGGTACAACTATAGTGCACCCCAAATGCACATCTGATGAGGTGTTGTATTTGGATTTGCTGGGGATTTTTTGCTCCTAGGCCCCCTCCTTCCCTTTCGCCCCTTACAGACACCCAGCCAATCCAAATGTAACATTTCATCAGGTGTGTATTTGGGGTGCACTTGTTGTATCCATGGTATTACCAATTTTTGTAGAGGGTATGTAAAATAAGTGGGGCAGGAGGTAATTAAAATTAAAAATCAAACAAGAAGATCGCTGCCAACCAAAATCAGAAACTTCCAAACACGTCGACATGCCCATAACTTCCTCGTCAACACAAAGCGCGTGCTCATCACGCTCCAACCTTAATGAAATATTTCCTTTTTCTTTTCCTTTTTCATGTACTATAATGTTTTTTTAGTTATATATTTTAGTTGTTTTGTTTTTTGATTTTTTTTTATTTTTAGTGAATTTTTTTACTGTTTGATTAAAATTTGTTATTTATCCAGTTCTTTTTAATGACAGGTTTCTAAAAATATAAAAATATTGTTCAAATTTAAAAAAAAAAATTACTAAAGGCAAAATTTAGCTTATTTGTCGTGTAAAGATAATTTTTTTTTAAATTTAAACAAATTTTAATTTTTACCCGTGTGTTTTGTCAAGATATACATGAAACTAAAAATTTTGATGAAACCAGTAAAAAAAAAATTCTCTATAGACAAAAGTAAAAAATTAAAAATCAAAGCATTTAAAATAGTTAAAAAAAAGGCCCGAACTTGGCCTTAAGGTAACTTGGTGCAAACCCCTAGGAGTTGGCGTGAGTGGTAGTCGCTAAACCACTAGGGGGCATGAAATCTATATTTTGAGGTTCGACTTCTACCTGCGTACTATTTTCTTGATCATCGAAAAGAAAATTTTATAATTCTCAAAAGCTAGTACATTGAAAAAATAATTGTTATATATCAAATAACATCATTGCTAATAGAGTCACCACACCAGTAAACAAAATCACAACACCACCATTTCAGAATAGCATTATCAACTTTCCGTAGCTAATAGGAGCACCAAAGACCAACACAACCGCAGTAGCAACATTAATATAAGAGCTCCAAGCAGAAGCCCTGCCTCCTCTGTTTTGTTGTCCAAGCACTTCTAACATCACTATGCATGCACCTAAGTAGATTCCTACAATAGTTAGAAGGTGTTTGGTATAACTGAACTTATAGTAGAATGATTTATTTAAAATCAAAATTGAAAAACTTCAAAATGGAGCTTGTAAGAATTATTTTTTTTCCAGTTTTTGTAAGTTATTTTTG
The DNA here is from genome assembly GCA_009663005.1 of Actinidia chinensis. Classification (NCBI taxonomy): domain Eukaryota; kingdom Viridiplantae; phylum Streptophyta; class Magnoliopsida; order Ericales; family Actinidiaceae; genus Actinidia; species Actinidia chinensis. Next base: position 17,873,442 of record CM018899.1, read on the forward strand.
ACTTATAAGTAGATGCAGCAGAAGCTATGCCCAATACTTTAGCACAACTTTCAAGACAAAAAAATTAAAAATTATAACTTATAGACTCTGCCAAACATACACTTGGAGGCCTTCCTTAATACCCGGTCAATTATGCAAAAATTCATGAACTGAAAAATGTCAGTTCTTAAATCTTGATTTCACCCAAAAGAATACTCTGATTTTGCAGCTTTCTGAAACTTCCTCCCAATCTGGTTCCAAACCCTCAAATACAATTTTATTCTTTTGAATCCCATATCGACCACATAATTTATCAATTTTTGTATTTGGCCAATTTATACGGAATTTTGCTCATGTTTTAAATGGGTCCTTGCTTGTGAACAGTGACATTGATCTTCAAATTAATTAATCGATCTAGTGAGCCGGATATTGATATATGGTTTTTAGATTAAAAAAAAAAACTCGATGCAAGTTACAATAATCAACACCTTCATAACAAATAAATGTAAGATCATTTACTTATTGCCTCTCTTATGAGCTTATTATAATAAGCAAGAGACTTTTTTTCTTTTTCATACGAAGAATTTGAATTCTAACAGTTACAAAATTTATAT
>CM018899.1:17894034-17904034 GCA_009663005.1 Actinidia chinensis
AAAGCAAGTATTGATCATCTTAGTGCTGAAAAGGTATATCCATTTTCAAAGTGATTATACAAATGTTCACTTGCATTAGTTTTGTCATTTTATAGTCCACATGCTCTGAGGAATATAAGGTAAGTTGATCATGAAAATAATGAAGGTGCGACCCAAGGTCCTGTGAGCAAGGCCCATTTATTTTGATGGAGACAATTAAACCTTATTAATCAAACTCATTAAGGAGATTTAATGGCATGAGTCAACTTTAAAACAAGTTAAAAAAAATTAAATATTTAAATAATGAGCTCATTCTTGAGAAAGTATTCTATGGAGAAAGTTAAATTTCGCACAATTTTAACTATTTTTACGCTTCCAACTCATTCTTCCTCTATTCCAAACAAAAGTAAAAGATGATGCAACTGGATCAGAAGTATATGTTCGTTTCCCCTATTAGTCAGATTCTAATAAAAGTTCTAGTAATAAGTGTGTTCATTCTTCCTCTATCCAAACAAAAGTAAAAGGATGATGCACTGATCAGAAAGATATTTTCGTTTCCCTAGTCTAATATTCTAATTAAAAAGTTTCTAGTAATAGTGGGTTCTTTGGTGCATGAAATACATATGTAAAGTTGAATAGACGACTCCGTTCAGTAGCCGGAACCTCAGTTGCTTATGACGTGATATTATCCCATAAAGTTGACCCTTGTTATAATCCTTTGAAGCCCTTTTATAAATAGAAAAGGAGAAATACACAAACTTCCTGACATTCTAAATTAGAGACCTTCTCATGGTACTGACTTACACATGTACTCCTCACTTTCTGACAATTGCATAATGGATATTCCCTTATAAGTCACTGCTAAAGCTCTTTAACATCTATTTTCATATTTTGAATTTTGAGTCTTTTAATGCCAAAAACGCCCGTTGCCTTGATGCAAGACAAGTGTCCTTTCCAATCCCCAACCAAATGTCCCACCCCATTGTTGAAGTGAGGTTGTGTAGGATATGTATTGTATTAGAAAAAACTGATATTTGCACAATATCTTTTCTTTTGTATTCCTTGTGAAGGTGAAGTAACCATCATTTATGTACATTTTTTTATAATTAATTATGTACCTTTTGTCTATCTTTTAGAGTCACTACATGGTTGTCAAATAAATTCAACCTCCTCCCACACCAAGAGTCGTAACTAAAGACATTGGGCAACATTTCGGCTCTTGGTGTTTGTCTTGATTCTAACACTCATAAAAATTCGAGCGCAAAAATTATAATAATAAAAAAAACGTTGCCGGGGGATTTTAGCACTTGTGGGAACTTGCTCTAGCAAGTATAACCACCACAATAAACAGGACCAACTAACGATGGTTGGCAAGGGTTGGTGGTTCATATTAAGGGGTGATGTGCTTGAGATAGGGAGAAAGAGTGGCTTTTGTGTGGGTGGCAATGGTTCACAGTGATGGTGATTGGAAAGTGGCGCTTTGAGCTGGTGGATGATGATAGTCCTGGAAATTTCTCAAAAAAAATTTGGCTGGGGAGAAGATGAGGGGATTGTTTAGCCACAAAGAGGAAACTTATGAAGCCCTGGACACACCTACTACGTCCCTGCATCCTTGTTGGGCATCCTTGTTGGACATGTATGGAACACGGATACACCGGAGACATGTCAAAATACATATGGGATGTGCCACGTAGTGTGTCTCATTGATTTTATAAAACTTTTCGTGGGGACAAGCCTGGGACGCACGTGAGACACTGCGAGTTATGTTTCATAATTTTAAAAAGTTATTTAAGTGGCAACAATGTAATATTAACAAACTATTTGGAAAACTTTATAAGAAAGGGAAAATTAGTATTTATACGTACAATCAAACACTAAACCATTCACAGACCTCCCTCCCTCCCTCTCCACATTACATCTTGACGATCGATCGGCAAACTCCGGCAAGTAAGATTCGACCTCCGACAGATGGGATCTCTATTTCTATACTTCTGTCCCTCTCGCTATCGAACTAGATTAAACACCCTCTCTTTTTCCTTTCCGCCTAGGTTGGTGTGTTGATTGCTGGTTATATATATATTCAATGGTTAGTGGACATCATGTCTTCTTCCACATGGTTGCTTATATATAGGCATGAGCGAAAGCAACTAAAAGATACAATGTTGTGCAATTCCTGTTGACCGATGGAACAAGAACAATACACCGCTTCGTGGCTTGGCACATTCACTAAATCTAAGGTGATTAAAACATATTTTACCATTTTTATTAAAGTAATCTTTATAGCATTCACATCAATAATTAGGTCTTTACGCTTTGAATTTCGCATTCTAGGTACTATAGCGACACATGGCTTCTTAGGAGGAAACAAAAATTTGGTTTGGGATTGTTTATGCCGCAAATAAAGTCTTATGAAAATTTGAGCTTGTAAAGAGGATGCTTGCTGCAACCCTGATTAACCGATAACGACAATTTCATTAACCACAACAAAGGTTCATATAATTGTCAGAAACCTTAAAGGGTATCCATGTAATAATCACAATTGGAGAGGATAAATCCAAGATCAAGAAAGGTCAACCAACTTAGAAATTAGATAGTAAAAATTTCATAAAAGAAAGTGTTATGAATATGTTAGTGACTTAGTGTTATACAAACTCTTGAGAGTGAATTTAAATAGACGATGAATAATTCAACGAGAGTTTCATATGTACATTTCAAAGTAATACCAAAAATAATCAACACCACCGCCACATGAAGGCTCGGGATTATAAGTTTTCCTATATAGAAGTGAGAAGGTTCAACTTAGTAGAAAGTTTAACATTTTCCCAAAGAAAGGCAGTTGAATTTGCGAGGCCCAAGAAATTCTATTAAACTTTCTTTAAAGCCTACTGGCCATCCTTACTATTAAAATATCTCACAGAGTTTAACATTAAGGTCATCTTATTTAGTAATTACTGTTAAATTAAATGACAGGATATGTGCCAACCTTCAAAAAAGAATTTGCCCTTGCAGTTGACTGGATCATCCCCATAATAAATGATATGATACAACATTCATCTGGTAAATTTGCGTGACAACCTATGTCTGGATGCCACTTCTTCCAGATTTTAAGTTCAAAGATGCAGATTGCTAATCTCAGGGATGTAAATATTTGGATAAAAAGTTTTCTAACTGTATAAATATAGTTGTGCAGATCACAAAATATGATACAACAGTTGAATCTTGAAAAAACACTTAAATTTATGCAACTGGAAATAAAACGCATCAGGTCGTGTATTAGTACAGTCAAGGACAGCTTGGGAGTGGGTTGACCATATGCTTTTCAAGATGTATTTCTTGTCAGGTATGCAGTGAGGGCTTCACATACAACTTGGAGTAAGATATCACCTCAAGCGGTTGGAACTAATGTGTCCTTTATAGTCATCCATGGTTTCAAGCAAACTTATGTGTTGTCACTTTCTAAACTTCTGTGTCGCATGTGTCACATATCTAAGCAGACATTTTCTCTCTCTCTCTCTGATTATGATACAACAGTTGAATCTTGAAAAAACACTTAATTTATGCAACTGGAAATAAAACGCATCAGGTCGTGTATTAGTACAGTCAAGACAGCTTGGGAGTGGGTTGACCATGCTGCTTTTCAAGATGTATTTCTTGTCAGGTATGGCAGTGAGGGTTCACATACAACTGGAGTAAGATATCACCTCAAGCGGTTGGAACTAATGTGTCCCTTTATAGTCATCCATGGTTTCAAATCAAACTTATGTGTTTGTCACTTTCTAAACTTCTGTGTCGCATGTGTCACATATCTAAGCAGACATTTTCTCTCTCTCTCTCTGATTATATCATTTTCTCATTTATTCAGGTAATTAGTTGAATAATGTGCCACACTCAAGCCCATATCCTATGATATGGAGGTGGGAAGAACATGACAGAATATGCCTGCACCAAACACCTGTACAGCTTCAACCAATTTTTTTTACCTAATTGCTATTATTGATAAGCTCCGCTAACCTTAGTTTTATGGAGCACATAACAATGCTTTCCATCACCAATTGTCCCCAAAGCTTAAGCCATTAGAAAATGGGGCAACAACATATATCAAGCTAACACTCCCTCATACAAACATGTCTCGCATATGGAGTGACAAAAGGACCGACTTAAACAAGGTTCACAAGAACGAGAAGAATACTGTGCACAATGATTGGGAGAATGGGGTCACGAGACTAGAACGGGCAGGACCTCCTACAACCAGTTTCTGATACCCGGGGGACAAACCAGAGGGGATACGATATAGACCCGCTTTTGTAACCTATCTTCCTGATTCCTACCCAATCGTTCTGCAACACATCCTACTCCCTAGGAAGAATCATAAACAGGGAAAGATCCTTTCAAAAGAATTCGTGTTACCTGTCCAACTTTGGGTACTTCCACCTAAGCTAAAGTTCTAATGTGCCCAATAATGCATAACAAGCTAAGATAAACACCATCTGACGAATTCCACAAGCTCACTCTGAATTTAAGAGTAACCCTGGATACGATTCTAGCCTTGGTTCATTTTCCTCCAAGGCAACCTAGTCCCAGCTCAGCCCTTTGCTTGTGCTTGTTAGCCTGAATTAACCAAGTCAATACAAGTCATCAACAACGCATCAAGATTACGGGGATGAAGCTCAAACATGGAACTAAGCATTAGAGTCCAACTGTAGCCGTCACTCGACATGTTGTTGTGATTTAATTCCCCCGACCCCCCCACACTCAAAAAAAAAAAGAAGTATATGTACGTTTTGAGCAGATATCACCTTAGTTTAGCTGGTTGGCCCTTTGCTAACATGTGCTTGTTAGCCTGAATTAACCAAGTCAATACAAATCGTCAACAACGCATCAAGATTACGGGGATGAAGCTCAAACATGGAACTAAGCATTAGAGTCCAACTGTAGCCGTCACTCAACATGTTGTTGTGATTTAATTCCCCCCACCCCCACACACTTAAAAAAAAAAAAGAAGTATATGTACGTTTTGAGCAGATATCACCTTAGCTTAGCTGGTTGGGCTTTTAATTGAGATATGACTCCAGCTCAAGTTAGGTCTGGCACTCTAGTTGGGACCTGAAAAGTTTTGACGAGGTTGTGCTCTTTAATCCGTTCATAATTATAACTATTTTAGGCCAAGCAGGCAGCTACAAAGGCAGTAAGCCTATTGACTCGAAGTCAAAATATGATATGATTGAAGTGCACGTTAGCCTCCAGGCTTTTATTGCTACAGTACCTCGCTATACTAGTAATTGTCTTTGATCTATTGTAAAGCAAAGTTACAGTTTACCCTCAAGAAACAATACTATCAAAAAAAGTCAAAATAGGGTATAGGCAACAAGATTTTCAGCAAATATTTACACACAATTTATGTCACTATCTAAGCAAAAAAAATAAAAATAAAGACAATCGAGGTTCCATGGCAAAAGCGTATGTCTGTAGGGAGAGTTGTCATTGCCTATTTACCTATTTTTACAGAAAATGAAGGAGAAAAAAAACAATAACATCTCAGATCTTATCATGGTGTTTTTTCCACTTTCGTTGAAAGATTGATATCATTATTACTGATGGGAAATAAAAAAAAAAAATTGAGATGGCCGTAGACCTTCACACTTATTATAAATCCATAAACAACAAATGGCCATAACCAATACTGAGATCATTACGCGTGGCAATTCCATAAATGAAGATTAATATGCAAGCGATCTTGGTTTAAGTTAAAACTGAAGCAAGCCTAATACCTCAAGGATTAGGATTTTACCTATGTAATTAGCCAAATAAAATCAAATACGTACCACAGATTGTAAAAGAGAATTATTGCAAAACGATGTAGAACAAGAGCTGATGAAGTCCCAAATATATGTCGAAAAAACCAATACTACCATACAGATACCCTGCATGGCATAACTTACTTTTCATTATTAAAAAATATATATTAATGAAAAAAAAGATTATGAAAAAAACTAGTAAACATTATTCTCCAGAATAACATAACTCCCACTAATCAGGCTGTTGGTTTTTAGCTTGATTCAACGCTCCTGCGTCAACAGATTAATGTCATGTTATCATTTTTTACCATGCAACATGCATGTAAAATATAAAGTTATACACACAAATATATAGACTCCAAAATAAATTGTAAAAATAATAATCAAATCAGATGGAATTCAAAGATGCCACAAATTTCAATAGATGAGTGCTTCAACTACAAAAGATAATACAAAAATTAAAATGATTTTTTCCACCCTCATTTATGGACAATGTGGGCATGAAGAGTACAAAATTTCAGAAAAGGGAAGCAAATATCATATGTCGTTTAGCCGGTAAATATGAATATAGACTAGCTTTTCTGATAGCTTATTGTAAATAATGTGCATGAGCAGTGCTTTCTTATAGCAGATACTTTCTCTATAGTTAATATTTAGTTAAATGCTTATCTATAAGCCTTGAAGTTTTGGAGAACATTATTTAAAAAGGAGACTATTTTGGAGGAACCTAAGCTCGCATTTTGTAGTGCTTTAGCCAAGAGAAGTTCATGACTTATGAAGCCAATTGGTGCAAAGCTTTAAGAATAGCAACGTGGACAAAAGTGAGTTAGAAGACCAATGCATGGCTACGCATTTACATATAGTTGTGATGTTATACGCTATGACTGATAGAATAATATGCTTAGAACCAAGTTAATATAAACTTAAGATGCTGAGGGTTCATACACTTCTTTTGGCTGTTTAGAGTTTTTCTTCTTTCTTCTCTTCTTCTTTGTCATTGGGATAATGTAACTTGTTACCATAAGCTTGATCGGGTCAAGGAAACATAGCAATTTTTGTTTTATAGTTTCTTTCCTTTCGTACGAAGTGTAAAAAAATACCCAGTATGGTCAACATAATGATCAGAATCTACTGACTATTTTTCAGAATTTTCCAAGTCTATTTGATGTGTTTTTCCTATTTTAAATCAGAAAACGAGTTTATTTTCAAGTGGGTTTGCCCAATTCGATCAATTCAAGTGGATTTGTCGTAACATTTATAACTCCTCCTAAGGAATTATTGTACTTTGTCGTTATTAATATAAATACTAATGAAAGAGGGAGGGGACTATAATTCTCTTGTTCCCCCACAACATCTCTCTTCTCCTTTCTTTGTTTCATAGATCAATAATCTAACTCTTAACAAAATATAGAAAAACGTTACGCCAAGTATACTCATCACTTATAAGCTACAACTACTTTATCTATATTTCTTAACAATAACTGCAATTGGTGGGTCATATAATATAGTAATTCAATGAAGCAAAAAGCATCAATATGATGTACTTTTGATAGAGAAAAAAAAGTTTACCTTTACGATAGAAACTGCAAATGACGTAGGTGTGACGGAGAAGGCAATTATGACAACAACTACAAATGCAAATGCATCCAAATCCTACAAATTCATGAGATAATTTATATGATGAGTACAACATACTTAACATTGAATATGATTAGAGAAAGGAAAAAGGCATAATCACAGGTTGACATTAACATATTCAACAAAATTAGACTGGGATGAATAAGCATCAATAAAATGCTTAGTTTGAGCTTAACATTAAGAAATAAAGACAGAAAGAGAGAAGAAATGTCACACAACAATTTTGGCCGTACAGAACACAACAAAGTTTGTTGCATCAACACAAGTGCACCTAGGTCTACCTCTTTATGGAGGTTGAAAAATTATTCATGGGAAAGATATCCTACGATGAGACTTAATAGAGAGTTATATACCATTAAAATAATACTAGCTCCTTGTAAAAAGGATAGAAAAACTAGAAGCATGAGCTGTGCAAGTCAAAGCATGAGATGGCTAAACAAAAATAAAACTAGCACATTTTTCTTATCCTTTTAATACGTCGAATTTTCAAAGCAGGAGGAGCTCCTAAACTTGACACATGTCTTCACAACAAATGGCAAAATATGAGCTAGTCCTTTATAAGTAAAAGGTGTCGCATAAACTCTTCTAGCAAGTGACTAATCGTTGTTAAAATTAAATAAGACAAATAATACATAGACCCAAATGAACCTGCAAATGAAATGTAGACTTGAATAATTCAATTGTCTCAATGCGAAATGCTTCCATAAAAGATTGACAAAAAGGTTAACTCAAGCATGCACAACACTTGGAGAGGGGGAGACCGGGAAGCAAAACAACATGAAAAGAGCTCAGAGGCCAAGGTTGACTGATCCTAATTTAATGGAAACACCTTTGGAGTTAAAAAAAACAGTGCCTTTTCTGGATTAGTGAATTAATTCCAGTGAGGTATATGGGGCGTGGATTAGCCACGTGGAAGTGTCAACCACGTATAAATCTTCGTGTTCGTATATACCTGCAGCATGATTCTTTAACTAACTCTAAAGAACTCATGAAACAGGGCTATGGTTAAATGGGTTTAGTTTTTTTAAGCATCTGTATGCAACTTCCAGCGGCAAAAAAAGAAAAGCGCAATCAGTTATTGCATACAAACAGAGGCTTAACAAACTTGGGATCCTACAATTCGAACTTTTCTTAAAGAAGGGATTGTGTTATAGAGCAACTGAAAAGGATATAACAAGGGTAGTAAAGATGAGAGAAGCATACATGACGTTGCAAGATCTGGCTTTTTGTCATGGGCAGAGGATATGATTACATGTTCGAATGGTCATGTTTTCATTATAGTAGCAAGCCTAAGAATTGCTGAATTCATCAGATTTATATACGTTGGATCAGCATGCTGACATGAACTGTTGTGCATCAGCGTGTATCGTAGGCTTCCATCGTCATTCACATCATCCATTACTACTGCTCCGTACCTGCAAATGGAAATGCATAAAACTGAACAAACGAAGTGTGAAACCTAGTTTGAGTAATATTTGACATTTTTGAAAACTAAATAGGCAGAAGAGAGGCGCTCAACAACCATGTCAAAACAATCCTTAAGTAGAATTAATACTCAAGACAGTAAATTTTGAACACTACAAGCGTAAGAAAGAACAGAAAGCAAAACTTAGTTACACAACAACTTTTGTAGTTTAAACTTTGAGTAAGCACATATCATCTTCTTTATCTTCGGACAATTTAATGAACCACATATTTAAATTGCAATAACAGGAATTAGGTTCATAAAATAAAAAAATAAAAAAAGAAGAAAGAATGCAGGGAAAATGATAGACCTAAACAATAAGGGATATTAAAAAACAGTTAACCTTCAATATAATTTTTAATCTACTTGTGAATCAATAAAAACCAGAACCACAACTACATTAATAACATCACACCAACACAACATTGATGTAGAAAATGAAAATCATATTCGCATCATAACTTGTAAGATATCTAGAGCATACTTCTTTTTTAATCCAAATCCCCAATTACAGCATCCCATCTTTAATTAATTTGACCACAAAACACAGAACTAAGTACAACTACATCGTCATTGATGACTTCAACCGCAATGCATTCAGTGCTACAATGAATTTACAACCCACTTGCAATATATTAAATGACAGTTCACGGAACAATGTCCTCATTCTAATTTCTCATTGTCATAGCTTACATTTTGCAAGGCAGATTTATAGTATTTATCTTTGAAATATATTCATGTCACTCGCTAAATACCATAAGAAGTGCAACAACAACAAATTAACCTTTGTCCTACTTGTGGTATGGTTTTATTGGGATTTTGTATCTATCTTTCGAAACATATTAATGTTACCGCTGAATATTTTTATCTTTTTTCTTACTTTCTTTAGTTTCCTTTTCTTTTTATCAGGTTGAATTTGTGTTGTGCCCCCTCAGCAAGTTGTCTAATATGATTTTCTTCCTTGCTAATAAAACAAAATAGGGAAATAGTCACAATAAAATGAGTGTTACCCAACCGACAATCAATTGCACAAGAACTGTAATTCAAGATGTGATCTCTATTTGATTCAAGGTGTCAAGCACAAGATATCTATGGAACATCATTGAAATAAATAATAATATGC
>CM018899.1:18279034-18281534 GCA_009663005.1 Actinidia chinensis
AAACAAACGAATCCCAATTTGTACCCTTTTCAGTACACAACACCAAACAGAGAACTCGCAAGAAATTCATGAGCAGCGGAGTAAATTCATGAGCAGCGGAGGAGTTTGTTAAATGTCATACTCTCCTCATGACCCAAAGATTCTCAACAAAATTAAAACATACAATCATAAGAAGAGAGAGAGTATTATCATCTCTCTTGTATGGTAGTATTATCAAATTTCACAGCATAAGAATGAAAATTATTCCAAAGCAATCGAATAAATAGAATTTCAAATATACCTTTTAAGTTTCTTCCAATACCACCAACACGATTATGATGCACAAAAATTCCTAATATTATTTAGGTTCAAACACGATTTTTCAACTAATTCTCTCTCTATATATGAATCAACCTTGAAAAAATAACATTTCAATGCCCACATAATTCACAATAACAATTCAAGGAAGCAAATATGGACTATGTTTCCACTGGGATTGGGGTGTGTCCTATATATATAGGACAATATCATGTGCGGGAAATGAGAGTCGTTATGCTCGTATCAGTTTCGTTTTTCATTGACATGCATGTTGAACCATCCACAAAAAGTCTTGCATTCAGAATGTGTACGTGGCCGCCCCATGAATGTGCAGATGCCCATTTGCTTCGCAGAAAAACAATTTTCTGAATTGACCGAAACGAATTGAAGCTAACTTTCAAAAATCATTATATTTTATGATATTTTTTAAAAATAACAAAAAAATTGATTTCTAAAGAAAAAAATAATAGTCAACTTGATTGTTTGGAAAAGGATTAGAGAGTAAATTCTATTTTCTCTCTCTTTTTAGGAAATCCAAGTGCAAAGCTAGTAGCAATAATTGAGAAAATTTAAGGAATTATAACCACATGTGATTTTCACACTTTTTTTTTGGTACATTGGAATTAAAAAAGAACATTGCAAACAATACTAATTAAGAGTGAAAATTACTCTAGCACGATGTGCATGGAGGAACGTAAAAGATTAATTTTATTCGATTGCTTTGGCATCCTAAATTGCATTAAGGTCACGTGCAGAGCCGGCCCGGCCCTGGAATAAACTTAGCAAGTCATTGAGTTTGGGCAATTCTCATGACAGGACAATCATCATGCCCCAAAAAAATATTTTTATGATTTTTTGATAATGCATTAAAATTAATAGTACAAGAACAATTATATTAAAATTAGACTAAGGCAACTCAAATGTCGGGGCAGCCCTAGTCACACGCGAATCACAACATAAAGCCTCTGGTATGGTGATAGCTTGATGAGCTTAGATACGTTTAGAAGCCGAAATCACAACATAAGGCCAGTACCAATCAAGTGCTTATCAATATAAGCGTCCAATCCATCTGTTAAAATTGTTGACTTATATGGACGATAGGTAGATTGTAGGCTTGACTTATATCATTTATAGGCTTGATTATAGGCTTGATTTTGGAGGCATGATGCCCTCTTCTTCTTGTATAAATTCCCATCTTGTATTATTGATAGATGAATAATAATTGGTACACATTTAAAAGTGGGTGTATATAAGACACACTCATTTTGTGCTCTCACAAATAAATGGGACCAACTCTAATTAGGGTTTTCAAAAAAACGTGAAAATCCTAATTAGGGCGGGTCCCACTTGTTTTGTGAGAGGGTAAAATCGGTGTCTTGTACACACCCAAAAGTCACTATTGTAAAAATCGGTGTCTTGTACACACCCAAAAGTCACTATTGTTGATACATGTACATCAAATACATAGATAATTTTCTCTCTCTTTCTTTCCCTACAAATTCTTCTAACATGGTATCAGAGCTACTTCGGCCTAACTTCCGCTAAACTCCGGCATCGTTCCGGCATCACTCGGCAAAGAACAACCCGCCGACACCAGACACGACCAAAACTGTCTACATTCAGTCTCGGGTACTTTCAAAATTCTATCCAAATAGATTTTTCATAACACCAACGTGTTCGTATTGAAGAGACGATTCCAAAATATCAAAAACAGTCAAATTACAGCCTGCCAAGCGCTTTCACGCGCCACCACAAGCACGACACGTGAAGATCACTCTCCCCACGCGCCAACAAAGGTTGGCGACACGTCGTCTCACACGCACCACGCACCCACACGCCACGTCAGTGCACACGCCAGCATGACGCCACGTCAGCACGTGCCACGGTAGTGCCATGTCAGCACCCTTTCTTGTAAATTACACAACTAGTCCCTGATTTTTTTATAATTACAGTTTAGTAAAAAACAATTACAGATTAGTGGAGAAAAGTTTCTGAAATTACAGATTAGTGGGAAATTATTTCAGAAATTACATATCAGTGGTTAAAAGTTTCAAAAATTTCAGTTCAGTGGAAAACATTTTTAGAAATTTTGGATCAGTAAAAAAAAATGGCTCAACTGGAAGTGCCCCAGCCTATTTCTATCCTCCTCGACGAATCTAACTACCGCCTCTAGTCTTCAGTCATGCAACGGTTCCTCCGAGCT
>CM018899.1:18299034-18301534 GCA_009663005.1 Actinidia chinensis
CACACTCAGCCATAATTGTTGTGTTAATTTTCTTTTTAATTCATGTGTGATTCAGGACCTCACTCAGGGCTTGACGATTGGGAGGGGTAGAAGACAAAACAACCTTTATTTTCTAGAATTAGGGACTACTGTTTGTAATTCCTTGTTTTCTTGTTCTGTAATGTCTAAAAGTGATGTTTGGCACTTTAGACTTGGACATCCATCTCATGTAAAAATTCAACTTCTTCATAATGAATTACGGATCCCTAGTTCTTTATCTCATTTGTCTTCGCATTGTCGAATTTGCCATATGGCTAAACAAAAACGACTTCCTTTCATTTCACATAATCACATGTCTCCTAAGCCATTTGACTTGGTACATATTGACATATGGGGTACTTTTCATGTCCCCACCCCCGCTGGTCACAAATATTTCCTCACCATTGTTGATGATTGTACACGAGCTACTTGGGTCTATCTCTTACATGCGAAATCAGATGTTCTTACCATTTTTCCAGATTTTTTTGCTATGATTTATAACCAATATGGCACAGCAATTAAATCTGTTCGATCTGATAATGCACCTGAGTTGGCTTTCCTTGATTTTTTTCGTTCCAAAGGCATTCTTCATTATCATTCTTGTGTTGGTACACCTGAACAAAATTCGGTAGTTGAACGCAAGCATCAACATATTCTTAATGTAGCCCGTGCTCTACTTTTTCAATCATGTATTCCTCTTTGTTACTGGGGTGATTGTGTCTTGACAGCCGTTTATTTGATTAACCGCATACCGTCACCGTTACTCTCTAACAAAACTCCGTTTGAATTATTGAAGAAACCCATCTATACTCATCTTCGCACTTTTGGGTGTTTGTGTTATGGTTCCACTCTTCCTAGTGAGCGCACAAAATTCACTCCTCGTGCCCGAGCTGCAGTTTTCCTTGGTTATCCTTTTGGTTATAAAGGGTACAAACTTCTTGACTTAGAGAGCAATAAAATTTATATCTCCCGAAATGTAGTGTTTCATGAATCCATCTTTCCTTTTTCTAACTCCCCACCAGGATCTGCCCTCCATGATTTCTTCAGTGAGTGTGTCCTTCCTACATCCATTCCTCACACCTTTGAGTCACTTCCTTCCACTGACTCCTCTTCTTCCCCTATTTCATGCACACCTAATTCTCCTACTGCTCTTATTCCATCTCCATCCGTAGCTCCATCTCGTCCACATCGAGTCAATAAATCTCCATCGTATCTGTCCGATTATCACTGTTACTTGGCCGCACATCCATCTTCTTCCGATATCACTTCCTCCACTTCTCCTCTCTATCCCATCTCTTCCTTCCTTAGCTATCAAAAGCTTTCTCAGCCATATCGCACATTTACCCTAAGCATCTCTTCACAAACTGAACCCAAATCTTTCTCTCAAGCTATTGAATCTCAGGTATGGCGTGATGCTATGAATGTTGAGTTGCAAGCTTTAGAAAGTAATGGCACCTGGTCTATTATATCTCTTCCTCATGGAAAACACCCTGTGGGCTGTAAATGGGTTTACAAGATCAAATTTCAAGCTGATGGTACTGTCGAAAGGCATAAAGCCCGCCTTGTGGCTAAAGGCTATACACAACAAGAAGGCATTGACTTCCTTGACACATTTTCTCCTGTAGCAAAACTTGTTACTGTTAAAGTTTTGCTCTCTTTGGCTGCTATTTCTGGTTGGTCTCTAACTCAACTTGATGTCACCAATGCATTTCTCCATGGTGACCTTACTGAGGAAGTTTACATGAATATTCCACGTGGATATACTTGCCGAAAGGGGGAGACTTTACCTTTTAACGCTGTTTGCAGGCTCCACAAATCTATCTATGGTTTGAAACAAGCCTCTCGGCAATGGTTTCATAAATTTTCTAGTGTTCTACTATCAGAAGGATTTACTCAATCTGTTAGTGATCACTCTTTATTCACCAAATCTCATGGTCATTCATTCTTGGCTCTCTTGGTGTATGTTGACGATATCATCATTGCAAGTAATGATCAAGCAGCTGTGGATAATCTAAAATCTGCTCTCAGTAAGTGGTTTAAAATGAAAGATTTGGGGGCACTAAAGTATTTTTTAGGTTTGGAGGTTGCAAGATCAGCTGCTGGTATATCTATTTGCCAAAGGAAATATGCTTTAGAATTGCTTTCTGATGCAGGATTTTTGGGCTGCAAACCTTCTTCCATTCCTATGGAACCCAATCTAAAACTCTCTCAATCAGATGGTGATTTACTTGCTGATCCTACTGGTTATCGACGGCTAATTGGAAAACTCATCTATCTCACCATTACACGTCCTGATCTTTGTTACTCCGTCAATCGACTTAGTCAATTCCTGGCCGCTCCACGCACTCCACATCTTCAAGCAGCTCTACGTATCTTGCAATATATTAAGAAAACTCCAGGCCAAGGTCTATTTTTTTCTTCAAATTCAACAATTCAACTCAAGGCTTTTGCGGATGCTGATTGGGGTACATGTCCCGATACT
>CM018899.1:18314034-18316534 GCA_009663005.1 Actinidia chinensis
GGTTGGTTGTTTTGCTTTTGCTAAAGTAAAGCTAAAAAAGCGAAAAAGTTAAAAAATATTGACATTTTTAATAGCAAGTTTAAAAAATTCTTGGCATTTAAGCATTACCAAACGGAGCCTTAACCAAGGCACATGTTCGAGTCATGGCAGCCGCAGTATGGAAGTTACACTCTTAATTGGGTGGGCTCTTTGTAGGCACTATGCACTGGGCCTCCCATCTGTTGGGCCGCTGGGTACTTAATTTACCTGTCATGCCAGTCCCTTTGACTGGGCAGTGTCATGCCAGTCCCTTTGACTGGGCAGCATGGCCCGACTAAGATGTCCGGAACAACATCTTTTGCATCAAAATTAGTATTCATCAATAAAGAGAAAAAGGGTTACCATACACGACTTTTAAAGTGTGGGGCCCACGATCCCTCTCTCCTCCGTTGTCCACGTTGATCCTTGCTCTTTCATTCACTTTAGCAGTGGGACACCCACCTTCTCACTTTTTTTCCCTTCTCCTCATTTCCGTCGCACCACCACATCCAGGGGTCTAGGGACCATAGCCATATGATTGGTCTTTCAAATACAAAATCAACCTAGTCATGTGCAACAAGCTTTTCCTCTCCACTTCTCTCTCTCTTTCAAAATAAAATAAAATAAAATAAAATACTTGTACAACTTACAGGGTCTGTATAACAAATCCCCCTTACCCAATGCTTATTGTAAAACCAGTCTCAACGATCACAGGAAGGAAAATCTTGTATACTGTCTGTACGCATACATGCGAATGCACTTTCTAGTAGAAAGAGGTCAGTGGAGTTCAAACCTTACACTACTATCCAAGATATTCAAGGTATTGACAATCAAATCTCCTTGATTGTGTCCCCCATTCAGACACATCAACACCAATTGATTGAGAATTAATGCAAATAACATTAAGTTCAAGACTTCAAGTTCCCCTAATCAATAAATATAGAAACTTACATCCGGTGTAATAAGAAGAAACGACCATGAAAAATAAAGAAATGAGAAAAGGAAAGAAAAGAAAAGAACACTGCAAAAAAGATTGCAGCCGAAAAAAGATGACATCACTTATTACATGTGACAATCTGGCCTGCTTAGCAGAATAAACAAAACCAAATACCGGTAGACTATCAGAAGTAACATTATTCCTGAAATGTCTGATTTTACATGACTCATGCAGCAAATGAATTGCAAAATCACTGTTCTCGTGTGTATTTATATATCAAAAGGAAGTTCCAAATTAGCATAGAAAACTTCAGTAGGATTTGTATGCTGCCAACAATACGGATTTGGAAGGATTTATCACCGAAAAGGACAATTACAGGGAACCCACGGCTTCTTCTACAAATCCATGATCCCAATACAGCCTTAATGAGCGGTGCAAGAATGTTCCAAGTCGGAAAGCCTATGCTTGAAATCTTTGTTGCTTGAACGAGCATGACCTGCTTTTGGAAGTTCGCGGACTCGGATACTTGGAATTCAAGTGAGCAGCTTCAGAATTGTGACCGGGATTCGGTTGAGTTAGGTACTTTTTCAAACCAGATGCATTCCTTCCTTCATTTTTCTGACCCATTTGATAATATATGAATGTTCTGTTGTGGTAAGTGATTTTAATTTATTTTCCCCATCATTGGGATGGAGGTGCAAGTTAATAATATTTTTTTGATAGCTTGTGATTATCTTAACAGTAGAATAAATTATTTTATACTCACACGAGATATTGGTTTCACGTGATCACTTAAAGATGAGACTCACACCTCCTTTGAGCATAAAGTAATTTATTCGATAATTCATAAAATGTCCCTAATTTTATTCTTATCTTAAAACATTTTCTTTCATTTTTTTTTATTTTGAAAGAATTTGAAGACATCTTTTTTAAAAATAGCTAAGAAATGCGTTCTTTGTGAAACTATCATAGAAAATAAGTTTTGACAATCATTAACCAAACAAAATTTTCAAAAACTATCGTGCAAAACTGAACCAAATAATTTTTTATATATTATTTATTCTTTAACGGAAATGATTTTTTAATATTTATATGTTTTTGATTGATGTTTTCTTAAAAAATGTATTCTTTTCTAAAAAAATCATTTAAAAAAAATTGAAAATCATTAACCAAATAAAAAATCTAAAAATTATTCTATAAAATCGATTCTAAAAAAAACTTTATTAGTCACGGTACAATTTGTATAGTTAATTGACAGTATACATTGAACACTCACATAATTTACTTATCTCACAGAATTTGCTTGCTTTATTTATCCACATCCAAACATGATGGTAAGATACAAAATCATTTCTTTTTCTTTTTGAGCAATGCTATATACACAGATGTGGTTGGAGTTGTGTACGTAACAATTTGTTTTTTTTTTCTTTTCACGCCTATCATTCCAAATCCGACAGGCAAAAACCTTTAGAATTGTGTAATCCTTTATATAAGTCTTGATGAGAATGGTTCTGCGAACTAAAAATATTGAACAATTATGTTAAT
>CM018899.1:18404034-18406534 GCA_009663005.1 Actinidia chinensis
AACCAACTTGCATGAGATGAAACAACTGTCATGTGGGACCCATGATTGGACAAGAAATCAAGCAACTTGTCCACAAGTTATTAGCTGCATTTGGATCACCAGATGGCAAATCTTTCGGTCTCAATTTGTCTACCTAAGACTAACAAAACTAATTGGTTATCGCTAAAAATGTACCAAAACAGCTTCATATAATACTACCTCTATTTTAAAGCCCTAATTAAGTTAATTAACAATAAATTAAAGAGTTTAAATTTTGTATTTATTTAAAATGACTAAATTTCTATGTCATTTTTAGAATGAGAATGATTTGATTAGGACTTTAAAAAGAAAAATTCGTATACGATGTGATTTCACTGCATTTTTTATGAAAACTAACCGATGATTTAAATTACTACTAATTAAAATTATATGGTTTGATTTGTTATAATTAAAATTACATGATTTAATTTGTTTGTATGATCAAATTCTTGAGCTTTTACGTAATTCTTTCTATTTTTTATTTTAAAAAATTAACTTCTACTAAAACATAATAGATTTTTGTTTTTGGCCCTTTATTTTTGAATTTTGAATCAAAGTGACTCGTCCTTTTTTTACTGTTAAATTGTATTTGAATCAAGAATTTAATGATAAAAAAGAAATAAAAAATAAAAAAATTAGAGAATCCAACCTTCATGGATCATTCAATAGTTGATTCTTTAAAAGAACAAACAAATTGGGATGCTAAAAGTACAAGTGAAGTGTTGAGAGTTGGGCCTCACTACAGTACTTATTGCAAAATTAATTTGAGAACATGTTTGATAACATATTTTAATGGTGTAATCCAATTACTAATTTAGTGGGATCCACTTTAATCCTATAATAATGCAAAAATTAAACTCTGAACTAAAAATCCATTTAATCTAGTAATCTCTCAAAAATTAAGGATTATGAATTTCATGGGGAGACTGGTATACTTAATCCAATTCCACTACTTCCATCCTAATTCCAAGATTAGATTGTCAATCCTATTAAATTAAAACACGTTATCAAATATGACCTAAGTGATTAGATCAAGTATGGGTGGTCCAATTCATTGAATATTTTTTCGCAAAAAATTGCTTTAAAAAAAAATCTTAATAAAACGTTTTTATATTTCTTGAATTTTTTATTTTTTTTTTAAAATAATATCAATTGTTAAGAAAACTAAATTACTATAGTAGACCGATGTTAAATCATCAAGTCAAACATGTAATCTCTCACACAAATACTTTCGATACCTAAGTGTCCCTCACAACCACATGAGCTAAAACCTATGGTATTTTTCTTCTCGATACCTCAAACAAGAAGGAAAGTTTGTGAATCTTGTGATATGTGAAGAAAAAAGCTCGCAAATTTCATTACTCAATTGAGTTTCCATAACTCAATTTTCCAACTAGAAGAGCCACCCATTTTTTCCAAGTTCGTTCCTCTTTTCAAGAGTCAAGTCAACATATACATGAATGTGGTTGGATGGATTCGTACAACTACCTAGCAACAAGTTTGTCTTTGGCAAGTCTTCATTTATTGGGAGAATTACATACACAACCCCGAGTTTAATCATAGGAGAAAATTAAACTCTATAATTTTAAATATAACAAATGAAATTATATAGTTTTAATTCGATAACAATTTAAACAATCAGTTAATCTCCATCTACATAGAATTAATGTAACAAATTAATTCCTTCCAAAATACACTGAAACCATATTGTATATATTTTGTTTCTTTTTTACAATCCTAATCGAACCATTATCATTTCAAAATAGCATAAAAATTTAATCTCTTTAAATAAATAAAAAATTCAAACTCTCTAATTTTTCTTATTAATTGGTTCGATTAAAGTTTTAAAAGGAGTTAGCACTATAAAAGTTACTTTGATACATTTTGAGTGAAAACCAGTTGGTTCTGTTAGTCCCAAGTAGATGAAGGTTAGCAGGTGGTTTAGATTGTTATTGAATTAAAATTACAAAGTTCGATTTGTTTATTATTGAAATTATAGAGTTTATTTTGTTTGCATAATCAAACGCCAGTTTTTTTTTTTACCTTATTTATTATATTAATTTTTATACATTTATTTTTAATAAAGGAAATTTGCCTTTTTCCTTTGTGATTTGGGATATGTACATATTAACTCTCCACGTTTAGAAATTATCAACATAACATCACACAATGAAAGTAGTATCAAATATCACACTCCATAACCTATGGAACCTCCACCTATATATACAATTAGCGCAGAGAGGTGGTGGTGGATAGGTGGAGGACTAGGAGAGAAAGGATGGAGGGTAGTGGTGAAGGGATGGGAAAGAGAAAAAAAGTGCAGCATTTTTTGAAAAGTTTGATGTTTGTGCAAGAGTATTCTTATCTTAAAGAGTCCACTCTCCGTAATAGACAAGTGAGTTGCGCATTCCATTAATTTGGTAAAAAATTTGATTGTAAGCTTCAGTCCACAAATCACAAGAAATTATACGTTGATAAAGAA
>CM018899.1:18781534-18784034 GCA_009663005.1 Actinidia chinensis
CGTGACACAAAGGTAGGGATGATAAGTATATTGCGTCTTTGGTTATCGTCCATTATAATGCATTGCAGATTCCGGGCAAGAAGGGTGCTCCATCAAGACACTAGCAGTTCACGGCATCAACACTCTGAAGAACCAAGATGCAAAATAGATTTGAGTATTATTGCTTTTCATTATTTTTGTTTCCTTATCTGTGTTTTGACGTAAGATCCTGGACCTCTGAAATGCTCGAGTATATAAACATAAGAAATGCTACAGTCACCAATAATTGTACCGATTTTGTTGCCGATGGAATCAAAACGATATTTTTTTGGTGCAAAAAATCAAAACGACGTCGTTCAACTAAAAGTCATTTTTGTTTAAAAATCCAAAATGACGTCGTTTTGATTCCATCGATAACAAAATCAATACAATTATCGGTGACTGTAGCATTTCTATATAAACGCCGTGCTTGCAATTGGTGAATATGATAAAATGAAGTGTATTTTCTTATTTTTGATGCTGTATGCACTCTGATTTATTGAGTTGCATACATGGATTATGTTGGATTTGAGTTCCAGAACTTGCAAATACTATGGGATGTTTGGTAACATTTTAATTTTAATTTTTTATTTATTTTTAATTTTTTTGGTATAAATATAAACAAAAATTATTTATCTTGCTATTTATAATTAAAAATAAGACAAAATTACTACCACTATTTTTTAAAATAGTGAAAACAACAAAAATTTATTTTGTGTTGCCACATTTCCGCCGCCGCCGCCGCCACCACCTCCTCCACGATATTTTTAAATTATTTATAAACAAAAACATGGTGACAGTGGAAAAATAAATTAAAAATAAAAAATAAAAAATAAAAAGTGGCAACGTTACCAAACATCCACTAGCTGCCTGGAGGTGGAATTTAAAATTGAATTGGAGAATTGTGCTTAAGCTTCTTGGATTGATGACGAAATCTGGGGTTCAGAATGGAGATTATTTGACTACTAACGAGGCAAATAACATTAGGATACGTGTCGATTTCAAATTAACGAATTTAATATTTAGTTTTAGCAAAATATAAAAGATTTAATTATTAGTGATTTCTTGTAAAATTATGGTAGAATAGAGAAAAATACATGAGGTCCTTAGATGAAAGATTTTAAATAATTCATGTTGAATAGTAATTTTAAATTTATTACGAGAAAAACTTTAAAATGCATCGTAAAAATCCATATGCAGCCTGTTATATCTGAATTTGAGTTATTCTCGTTGAATAATTTAGAACTCAAAATGATTAAACACAAGGACTATTGGGAGATTGTGTGAAAACTTAATAACTTGTTAAAAGCAGAATTGAATCATGATAATAATGCAAAGTTTACAACCATGGAGGCCAATGGAGCAAAAAACCTAAAATTGGTCACTCCCAATTATGGTTTTTTTGTTTTTTTGGCTAGAACACTAGGAATCATTTATAATAATATTAATAAGAAAACAATAAAAGTTGTAATGGATTTTATCCATAAGCCCATTCCAGTGTTTTGTAAAAATTGAGTAAGTATTTAATACTATTGAAGTATCATTTCTCCTCTCATAAGTCTCATGATATAAAGAATAATGATTGGTATATATCCAAAAGTGGATGTGTACAAGATACACTCATTTTACTCTCTTACAAATAAGGAAGACTCGTCCTAATTAAGAATTTTAGAAAAGAGAAAAAATCTTAATTAAGGCGGGTTCTATTTATTTATAAGAGAATAAAATTAATATATCTTATACACACCCACTTTAAATGTGTACCTATCACTACTCTGACACAAAGTGAGTTGCACTCATGACTGAGATTTAAAGTTGGAAAAATGGTATGGGTACCCCATTTTAGGTACCCTAAATACACACTTAAGAGAGAGAGACACACAAGGGGAGTGGGTCCCATACACCCCAAGTGTGTGGAGTCCACTCCTCTTATGTCTATCTCTCTTCTAAGTGTGTATTTAGGGTACTCAAAATGGAGTATCCATAGCACTACCCTTAAAGTTGTGGCCAACTCGATTTTTAAGAGTGTGTCAGCCATTCCCACGAATGAACACTTTTAATTTTGTTTTTATCCTGAAATTAGATGCCAAAGGAAGATTGGGGTCCACTCCTCTTGTGTCTATCTCTTTTCTAAGTGTGTATTTAGGGTACTCAAAATGGAGTATCCATAGCACTACACTTAAAGTTGTGGCCAACTCGACTTTTAAGAATGTGTCGGCCATTCCCACGAATGAACACTTTTAATTTTGTTTTTATCCAGAAATTAGATGCCAAAGGCAGACAGTGACCCTCGGTGGTAAATGCAAGATTTTAAGTTAGGAGAATTAAAATATAAAAAAAATAAATATATTTTAGAGAGTTAAAGTATAAAAAGAATTATCTTAAAGTAAATTTTATAATTTTTTAAAAATGAGAGAGGGTTAGGCCCTTTCTTGACTCACCTTGGATCCGCCCCTACCCTCGATCTCTTTTATGGGAGTTC
>CM018899.1:19124034-19126534 GCA_009663005.1 Actinidia chinensis
CTTCAATTTGTTTTTCTTTATGCCCAAACACAACCTGCACACACACCACACAAATCAACTTCAATTTGTGATAGAGAGGGAGAGTTATTCTTAGAGGAAAGGAAATTGTGGGAAAGAGAGACGAGAGAGAAAAAGGATAGCAACTTCAATTTGTTTTTCTTTCTGCCCAACACAACCTGCACACACACCACACAAATCTCTGATATATTTGAGAGATAAGAGAAAGTATAAGGTGTGATCATTTATAATCATGAGAGTTATGACATGAAATCAACGGTGGGATAATATTCAATCGAGATGAAGATACAGTATGTTGTTTATGGCTGACAGATTAGTATATCTAATGGTCCCGATTCTGATTTAAAGTAAGCAAAATGTATACAATATGCTTTCTAAACTTCGAAATACTTTTTTAAAATATTCGATTTTGTATTCCTGTTGAGCATGCATGCTATCTATTAAAATTTATGATGATTTATTGGAATTATGATATGTATAATTTTCTTATATGATGATTAAAATGCTATGGTATTGATTGGTACATTGACTGAGTGGGCCCGCTAATAACTTGTCCAACAGTCCAAAAAAAGTCAAAGAGTTAGGTGAGGTGGGTGAGGCCGGCCACCAATAATGTATAAAGAAAGATTGAGTATGAGGTCCTTCATAATTAATAATTCATTAAATTCTTCTAGATTTGTCGTTGAGCTATTATTAAATTGAATATATTTCTGTCGTATTGTATACTTCTCTGCTTTTTAATCAGACTTGAGAATCGGGTAGTACTAGTTGGATAAAATATTTGAAGACTTTTGATAATTTTATATTAATTATTTTTGAAGACATTGTAATATTAACAGTTGAAGACTAATATAAAATTGAAAAAAATAGCGCTCTGATTTGTATATAGAGAAATACGATTGACGATTATTAATGACTCATTGTGATAGAGAGAAAAATGGGATGAATAATTACAATATTCTTTGATAGTGACTCTCTATCTCCTAACAGCATCTCCAATCCAAACTTCCGTTTTGGTACTGTATTTTAAATTTAAGAAATGTATTTAGATTTTATACTATTCACAAAAACTCCAACCCATAATCTCCATTTTCACTTCTATTTTCTAAAAACCTCCATCAATTCTCATTTCCTTCCAAAAATTCAAATAATATATTTTAAAAATATGGCAAATATTGACCTTATTTTAAAGGTCTCCTAATTATCTTTTTAAATAGCAATTTTATAAAAATTAAAATTATGAATTAAGAGTTATACATATTTTATAAAAAATAGTAGTAGGAAAAGAAAATAGAGATGGATCTCTATTTTTTGAAAAAAATTCCATATTTAGAGAATCCAATGAAGCCGGATTTTGATCATCTCCATTACACTACGTGTAATAGAGAGATTCATTACACTTAAACCACCCCGTTTTATACTAAAACTATGTTGTTTTATATAAAAAAACATAGATAATTTTTGAGTCGATCAAAATCCACTAGAAAGACCATGAATCACTTATTATTATTTTCTAACAAGTATATTTATAATATTTTTTATACAAATAATTACCAATATTGCTAAATAATTTATTTTTTGAATTATTTTTGTCTTTTATATTTTTGATCATTTTTTTTAGTTTTTCAGTTTGTGTTGACTATAAGAATCGAAAATTAAAAATAATATTATTTTTAAAAACAAGCTATCATTTCATATTCATCCAAAACTGAATATTTTATTTTTGATTAATTTGGGCTTTACTACTTGTTTTTGTAAAAAATAAACTTTAGAAAGATACGATAAAAAACAAAATAAGAGAGAAAAAAGAAACAATGAGTTTAAAAGAATTATGATGAATATGTGATCAAATGTGTAAACCAACTAATTTGATATTTATTTGATCGTGTGGTGGTGAGGCAATGGGGAAGATCTTAACAATAAGTATATATAATGTTTATTTTTTTTCTTTACAATGGTGGGAAGAGTAATCTTGTCATTTGGAGAGCCAAAATGGAGGGTGTTTCATTTTTCTGTTAAAAAAGTAACGGAGGAGGTCTCTGTAGATTGTCAGCAAAAGTAAGGGAAATTAATGTAGTTTCATAAACTACAGGGACGGTCAGTGTAATTAGTTTTAAAAAAAGTGTTTGACAAAATATTTGATTCTTTCAATAGACATCGGTAGCCGACGTCTCCGGTTCTCTCTCTGCTCTGCCCAAGAATTTGTCAGCTGCGTGGAGCTCACGTGGCTAGTGGCATTCTCGTTAATATGGGGCTTTAGAGGGGTATTTTAAAATGGCATCTTTAGGATAAATTTAATTTATTTAGATTATTTTTTATTTTTTGCGAATTTTTCTTATCGTTTGGTTATTTCTTTCTTTAGTTTATCTGAATTTAAAAATTAAAAAATTTTAAAAATACTAAAATCTAAATCAATCCAAAGTAAAATAAAATTGGATTTTTTTTATTTTTTTTTGAAAACAAGGATTATTTTTTTTAATTT
>CM018899.1:19131534-19134034 GCA_009663005.1 Actinidia chinensis
AGTGAATTTTTTTACTGTTTCATGGATAAAAAGTTAGAAGAGATTTTAAAGGTTTTTTTAGCCATGTCAAACAAGAAAAGTTGATCTTTTATCTCACTTTTCATATTTTAGTTACAAGTGAAAAAACAGAGATTTTTTAGCTTGGCCAAACGGGGCCTAAGACTGCATTTGGATAAGGATTTAAGGATGAGAGATTTATGGAGGCAAAGAAAAGTAAAGAAAAAGAAAACACGTAACGGTGGGATACATCAACTTTTTTCTTGACTTTTTTTTCTCTTTTACCAAATCTTTAATCCAAACGTAGCCTAAATGTGATCAGTTTGTGCGATTAACTTGCCCTCTTAGGATTAGTTTCTTCCATTGAGAGAGCCATGTTCGCTATAAGGAAATTGCTTTGTAGCTTGTGAAATATTCTTATTACATTCATCAAAAATCATCAAAACACAGGTGCTCTTGTTCCTTATTTTTGTTATTATGGAAAGAAAAAGGCAGAAACTAAGTACCAATTTTTCTTAAGCCATTCATGAGCCAAGGACCTGTTTGAAATCTCAAATAAGCGACCATGCCAGTGAAGCCAGACCGGTCGTTGCCAACAAGCTTCCACTCAACTTTGCCACGCCATTGCGGGTCGGAGTTGCTTTCGAGTCCGAGCCTGAACTGGTCCCAGGAGAAGATGAAGAAGTCGACGATGATGATGTACCCGATGAAGCAGAAGCAGGAGTGGGTTATGTATCGGTAGTTGAGCTCGTGCTCGACCCGGGTTTAAAGATCTTTGTGTCGGGCGAGTCAGGTGAGAGATTAAGCAAAGCTATAAGCATTACAAAAAATACTTAGAAATTTGAAGTGAGACGTATTAACACCAGAAAAACATAATCGTAAAGAGAAACAGTAAAAATATGCGCACAAAATTTCGTGCACAAAAAAACCGTGTATGGTGGCCCCCGCAACTATGAAGTTTGATTTTTTTGTGCGTAGATTCTATATCTGTAGCGTTGCTGAAAGAGAAAATCGTGTGTTGGTCTGCATCAACTCCTATATAGAGGGGCCAAAACAATACACTAATTTTTATGTGCACGAATTCTATGTCTGTAGTGTTGCTAAAAGAGAAAACCAGGTATTTTCGATTAGAGTACAATTCGCGAAATTACTAGGCCAATTGGAGACTTTGGCGTCAATGATGCATTCGGAGGGCCAGAGTGGTGTTGATAGGGAGGGCCGTGGAGGGGTCAGTGCTCTCCTTGATGAGAACACAAAGGCACTTGGGCTTGGCGCACTTCACCTTCTGAGTGTCCTGGCAGCACTGCGGCGTCGACTTCTTGGCGGTTCCGCTCACGTATGGAATGCAGGCCACCAGGTTGCCAGCTGGTCCATGCAGTCCTTCTCGTCCTCCTCCATCGTTGCCACTGCCAATTCCGCCACCAAAATTGCCAAAATTTGCAACATCTTGAGGCTCTTGTTCATCCCCATTTCTCTTCCTAGTGTAATTATGTACTAAATGGAAGAGAAAGTATATGCTTTTAGGTGCTCTTTTGCTCTCCTATATCTTTGTTTGATGGGGTGTGCTTGTAGGGGGTTATATATAGAGTTTGGTAAGTTAGGTATTTATTGCCTTTTCAGCCTAGGAAAATAATGTGAATCAAGAAAACACTTGTGTTTGGATTTCGAATTTGAAAAAAAAGTAGATAATTCATTTTTTTTTCATTTCTATTTCATTTTTCCTATCAAATTCGGGATCCAACCGTAACCTTAGTAGCATTTGAAATATATAGTAGAAACCAAAGAAAAATGATTGATGGTGTATTTCTTTTATTTTTCTAACAAAAAATTGCAAAAAAAAACTCTTAAGATAGTGTAATTTGACAAACTAGTTATATGCATACATAAAAGGAAACAAGACATTATGATATAAATTTGAGAGAAAATATTAGGCAAAATTTTATGAAAATGTGTCGTGCAGTAACAAAGATTCGGAGCTTGAAATGAAATTTAGCAATCTCGAGTAATGCATGACAATAATAAGATTTGAACTCAGATTTACGCTCCCGATAAAGAACATGGTAAAAGATTTCATGGATGAAAATAACCAATCTGGTAAAAGGTTTCAACCATGGTGGATCCCAGTTTGATCAATTGACATTGAAGGAGAGCATTGAATGCAATGATGAGAAGATAATGGGATGTGGTGTACTTCAATTCACTATACATGCCATGCTTTGAGAAATGTAATTTCCACCTTTCAAGGGCACCCTGAATTCAATTCCTTTCAGGTTTACCTTCCCAGAGACATATCTTCTTCTGTCCCATTCCTTTTCTAGGGTTTCTTACATGTGATTGTGTTACACAAATACCCCCAAACCATTATTTGAATGTTTGTCGACTTCAATGGGTTTATTACAATTTATGTTCATTCCCCCACCTCGAGTTTCCATTTTTAAGAAAAAAACTTCTTTTTCAATAGAGAGAAGGGAAATGAAGAAAGGAAAGTTGCATCTCACAATTG
>CM018899.1:19539034-19541534 GCA_009663005.1 Actinidia chinensis
GTTTTAATTTTTTTGCACCAAAACGACGTCGTTTTGGTGCTATCGGTAACAAAAGCGGTAAAAATTTCGGTGGACGTAGCATTTCTCTTCCAAATAAGCCTCCATAGGCATAGATTTTTTTTTTTTAAATTGGAAAACAAGTCCAGTTTCGCTTATTTTATTTTTTAAAATTTTTTAACTGATTTGATTTTTAAATTTTTTATTTTTAGAGATTTTTTTATCATATAATCAAAAGTTATACTTTTTCAGTTCTTTTTAACGAGAAAAATTTAAAGATTTAAATCATTCAAATTTAGAAATTAATGAAAAGAGTTAAAATATATTTTTTTCTTTATTAATTTTTATAAATTAGATGATTTTTTTGCTTTTCAGACTCCCTCGTTAAGAAGAATTGAAAAAATATATAAAAAAATAATTAAAAAAAATTCCTAAGACAAAAAAACTCAAAAAATAAAATATTTTAAAAAAAACTCAAAGATAAATGTAGATAAAGAAAAGACCCAAAAAATTTATTTTCTTTCAAAAAAAAAACTTTGAATGTCATACTAATCCATGACCAGAAGAAAGAAACGTAATACTACCACTAAAATCTCATCCAGCTCACCCTTGGACGGTTTCTAGAATGGCCAATCGCCGGCCAGCTCACCATTACCCCCTGGTCCCCTGTTAATATTTTTATATTATTATTCCTTAAAAAAATCACATAATGTGCTTACACTTGCATTTTTACACATCATTTGTATAAATTATTTCACATGCGCGTGTGAGACTCATATAATAATTTGTGCCGTTCGCACACCTGGTGTGTAAACATGCCTTAACAGCAATTACAGTTTAGGCTCCGTTTGGAATCAGTTTTTTTTTTGCTTTTTGGCTAGCTTTTTTAAAGTAAATAAGCAAAAAATTCAATCAAAATAAGTTTTTTTACTTTTTATTTTTTGCTTTTTTTTATCTAAAATAAAGTCAGAAAAGTAAAAAAATTAAAAAATCTTAACTTTTTAGTAACAAACTTAAAAAAAAAAACTTGATTTTTAAGAATTATCAAACGGAATCTTAGTCGATTGGGAAGATTTGTATAAAAATACGTGTATAAATGTGTGTTTATAACTTTTTCCAATTGTTAAATGTACATGTGGGAGACCCTGCTTAAGATAAAGCAATTATTGTTTAGTTTTCATGTGGTTTATTTTCACAAGGCTTAATTTTAGGGAGAGACTCCGTTACACACTTTATATTCAGGTGTGTGGTGTACCATATTTAATAGTTATTATTTGAGAAATTTTTAATTTAAATTTTTAAATAAATTAACAGCTAATAATGAAAAATCAAACTTATTTTTATTAATCGTATTGATTTGTTTATGAATTTTTGTGACTATTGTTATCAGATATTTTATCATGAATTTTATTAGTATGCTTAGTAAATTTTATATTTCTTTATGGTTTGTTTATGAATTATTGTTCGCTTCAAAGTATTAATTGTTGTGGAGTCCATGAATTAAACTTTACTTTTATGAATTTTATTGATTTGGTTATTGAATGATCATGGCCATTGTTATAAATTAGTGTAACTTCAAACAATAAATTAGTTACTTCAAAGTATATTAATTGACGTGGAACCTACCAATTAAAATTTGTTTTTATGAATTTTATTGGTTTGATTATAACTTATTTTGGTTTGTTAAGAATGATTATAAGTATTGTTATGAATTAGTGTGGTTTTAAATAATAAATTAGTCATTTTAAAATATTAATTGATATTGAGTACACCAATTAAAGTAGGATTCAACTGCTTTTATAAATTTTATTTGATTTGGTTATAAATTGTATTGGTTTTGTTATGAATTTTTTTTGTCATTGTTATGAGATATTTTGTTATGAATTCTATTGGTATGTTTGGTAAATTTTATGAATCTTTATAATTTGTATATGATTTCTTATGAATATAATCATAAACGTTTTATGAAATTTTGTGGTTATGTTATGAATCAAAAATTATTGTTATGAGAATTTATGGTTAAATTATATTTTAATTTAGTTGACTTACAAAATGACTGTTTTGATTAGTAAAAAATATTGACGTGACGTAATCTCAGCCCCACAATAGGTGCAAAATGGTGTGTGACTGTATTATAGCATTTATTCAGTATATATGTTTTGATGTGTAGGTTATTCATAAATAAAATTGCATTGAATCGATTGTTTCAATCGCATAATTCCATCGTACTTATTTTGAGAGAACTGAACAGTGTATTCTCAAAAGCATAATTGATTTAGAAATAAATATGATAAAATCACGTTATTATAATTTTTAGATTAATTGTTGAAAAAAAGTATGACAAACATAGAATTTTAGAGAATAATTTTTAATAAAACTGAAATTACAAGTATTAAACAGAAAAACTAAGAATGAAATACAGACAGATTTAATGAGTCGAATCTTGCAAACTCAATTTCCTTAAGAAATATTTGTCGTCTACTAAGGGTGTTATAGACTTTGC
>CM018899.1:19629034-19634034 GCA_009663005.1 Actinidia chinensis
TTTATAATATTACATAAAAAATAAAAGATAAATTTCAATAACTTCATTTGAGATTTTTAATAAATATAATTTACTTATCATATAATTTTAAAAATAATATTGACAACTCTTATTTTTAAAATTAATGTTAAGATTTCATATGAAACTAATTTTTGTGCAAAAATACTACCATTACTCTTTGATTTAGGGTTTTTAATTTTTTTTATTAATATACTAATTAAAATAAATAATTATTATCTCTATTTAAAAAAATAATAAGAAAAAATTTATTTTTTAAGTATGTTTAGATTATGAACATTTAAAAAGTAAAATATTTAGATTATTTTTTTATAATATTTTTATTAATAACAAATTTTTATTTTTTAAGTATATTTTTATTAGGAGTATTTAAAAAGTAAATTATTTAAATTATTTTTAAAAAAACATTTATTGATAAAAAAATAAAATAGATATTTTGAAAAAAATAAAATATTTATTTACTTTAATGAGTATATTGAGAATTATTTTTTTAGAAACCCTAAATCTAAGGGCAAATTTGTTATTTTTTATAAAAAATAATTTTAGGGAGAATCTTAACAATTAATTTTAAAAGTATGAGAGATCAGTATTATTTTTTTAAAACTATAGAAAAAATGAATGAATTTGTTAGAAAGCTCAAGACGTCAGTGAAATTTATCCCAAAACAAAAATTAAATTATTTTTTTGTACAGAAGAATAATGTGAAAACTATTTCCCTTAATTTCATTATAATTAATCTAAATTGACCCCCTCTCTCTTCTCTCTCCTGAAATCAATTATGGCGGTTAATATCTGTCTCGAAATGAAATAATACCCACCACGAGGCGCATCTTAGCACTCATCGCTTCTTTCTCACACATACATATATCTATCTATATACATATATGTAGTGAAATAGTACCAAATTTACCACACCGAATTTTTTTTTCCATTTTGGCCCTGCTCCATTTTTAGGTAAATTACAGTTTTATAGTCCTTATAATTTTTATTAAGTACAGATTGATCCCTAAAATTACTAATAATTATAATGGTCTCTAAAGTTTTTTAATTCATCTAACTTTTTTTTTGATTTTGCCCCCACGTATTTTTTTTTAATGATTTTGCCCTTAGCCTTCTTTTTTGCATTTCTTTTGTGGACACAATAATTTTTTTTACCACCAGTTTTTTTTAATTTGGTTACCCCAACTTCTTTTCCGATTTTGCCTCCACCTAATGTTTTTTTTTTAGTTTTGTTTTTTTCTGATTTTGCTCCCTGTTTTTTTTTTCCTTTACGACCATTTTTTTAGTTTGGTTACTACCAACTTTTTTCCCGATTTGGCCCCTAACCATAATTTTTTTCTATTTTATTTTTTTCGATTATCCCACACGTTTTTTTTTTTCTTTTGTTTTGCCCCTACGATGTTTTTATTCATTTTTTTTGATTTTACCCAACTATTTTTTTGCTATTTTTTTTTTTTCCAGATGTTGCCCTTACCTCATTTTTTGTTTGCCTATTTTGCCCCTACCCAATTTTTTAGTTTTGACTTTTACGCAATATTTTTATTTTCCTGATTTTACCCCTACCCATTTTTTAAAATTTTTTTTTTGATTTTGCCCCTACTCAAATTTTTTTGTTGATTTGCCCCTTCTTTTTTTAATTTGAGTGAACAGTAACTCAGACCACCTTTTTATTTTTTCGATTTTGTCCTTATCATTTTTTTCCTGATTTGGCCCCTACCTTTTTTTTTTTTTTTCATTTTTTTTGTGCTATTTGCCTCCTACCCAATTTGTCTTTTTACGATTTTAACCATTTTTCCCTAGCCGATAAAGCCCCTACCTATTTTTTTTATTTTTTGGGCCGATTTGCACCTACCCATTTTTTCCCCTGATAGTAACTGTCAGTTATCCACCAATATTTTGTTTGCCACTTTGGCTCCTACTTTTGGGGCTGAACTTTGACGATTTTTAACCCTCTTATTGTCGAATTACTCGCTCGTTCTATGCACGGCATCCCCCACTAGTCTATATATAATAATGTACGACCCGCCCGACGCCCACTGGGTCCCACGCGGCATCGAGCGTCGTCACTTCGATTTTCCTTCGTAACACTTTTTCTTTAAAACTTTTTGTTTCTTTTGTTTAAAAAACTTTCAGGCGGAAGCGTAAACATCTAATTATTTTTGGAGTCAATAAAACTCAATATTAAAATTCATTCATTTGAATACATGCTCATGAACGTAGAGAGACTGTACTCGTCTTACATTCATACCTACTTCCAATACATTACATATTCAAACGCTATCGGACTTCTAGTCAAAAAAAAAAAAAAAACTATACCACATAATTCATTGTTCTTATTACATAACATGGTTCTAATATTTGACTCCACTTGCTTTCCTTTTATCACCGTGAAATATTGTCAAAAACAATATTCCTAAGCACATTTGCTTAGCGTATAACCATAATCTCTAACATAGTTTTATCAACATATCAAAACATAAAATACCATGGTGATGCATATAACATACATAGCTAAGAAAGATAAAACATTAATCTTCCGCAAATAACTTGTTTCAAATTCATGCTTGTAACTTGTATTTGACTATATCCGAGTCAACATAATCTTAAACAGACATTAAGGCACTCTGACCTCCCGCCTTATCGGGTTTTTGATAACGTATTCCACACCCCCTTGAGTCGGGGTTATGCGGCCGAGTACCTTCCCGAAAGGTAGAAACATGATGGTACATGCATATACATACAAAAAATGCTTTTCAAAACATTTTCATCTATTCCATGATTTACTTTAGCATAGCATAACATAATTTCATGCATATATAATAGTATCAAAAAGTAATTTATTCTACTTTTATAGATTTGGGTTACTTACACTACCTTAGAGAATAGGGTTACTTTACTTTGGCTTGTTGGAAATGTAATAATCTCGGTTCGTTGTAATTCCTTAGGCTAATCGGACGATTCCTTACATTTCATTTTGACATCTATAATTAATCGCTCACTTAATATTTATCATGTAATAAATTTATTTTTCAAGTAGTAGTCTAACTATAAGATATTTGTTTTATTCAAATTATTATTATTATTTTATTTTTAACGTAAATTGGTTTAAAAAAATTTCAACTCGCAGAACTAAAAAAAAAAAATCAGTTTCTGTTCGGAATCGCAAGCCTTTTTGAGCTTTTAAACTTGAAAGTTGAAAACTACTATTTCATATAAACCTGTAGGTATTTAAAATAGCTATTCTCAAAATCTGAATCAACTAAAAATGTTTTCGTATGAAGAAGTTATGGCTAAATACCGACAGTGGGTTCAAAAATAAAACATACATAGCTTATTTTTCTACTCGTACTTCAAGTCTGTTTTTGGGCATTTAAACTTCGATTTGAAAATTCCTATTTCCCTAAACTTGTAATATTTAAAATATCTTTCTCATAAACTTGATCACTAAAAATGTTTTCATATGAAGAGTTATGGGTAAAACTGACATAGTTTTTCGGAATAAAAACATAACCTATTTTCTATTGGTATTTCGAATCTGTTTTCGACCCTTTAACTTAAAATTGGAAAAATTGTATTTTCCGAAAACTTGTAGATATTTAAAGTATCTTTCATATGAACACTTGAATGGTCAAATCAAACGATATCATATGAGGAAGTTTATGGCTACAATACTACTACTGTCCGGTGTAAAAATTTATTTCAATCCATACGAATTTTGATTCCGAAAAAGATTCAAATAATAAACATTTTGGGATATCTAACAGATTATTTACACTAAATATGAATACAAATATATTCAACATATCGAAATTTAGCAAAGGAAGTAGAGCAAAAAAAATCAGAATTTCCTCAATAATTTCTCCTCTTCTTCTTTTTTTTTTTTCTCTCTCTGTAGAAACTTCCCTCTCTCTCCTTTCTTTCTATCTTCGCAAAAAAAAAAAAAAAGACGAAAAGAAAAAAAAAAAGAAGAAAAAAAAACAAGAAAAAAGAAAAAAAAAAAAACGAAAAGAACAAAAAAAGAAAAAAAAACACAAGGAAAAACAAAAGACACAAGGCACAAAAAACCACAACAACAACAAAAAAACAAAAACAAAAACAAACAACAGAGACAAAAACCCGGAGACAAACAAAAAAAAACAAAAAACAACAAAAAAAAACAAAACACAAAAATCTTTTCCCCCTCTTCTCCGCTACCTCTCTTCTCCCCCCCAATCAACATATATATATATATATATAAATAAAATATTATTATATTTTATTATTCTATTATTATTTAGGTATTTTATTTTAATTTTATTTTATTTTTTTATTTCTATCTTTTACACTTTCGCGGACACACTCTCCTCTCTCTTTTTTTTTTTTTCCCTCTTTTCCCTTCTCTTTGGCAAGTTGTCTCCCACCACATGCAAATTACACTTTGTCCCTCACTTATTATATTTCTTAATTTTATCCCAAAAATTATAATTCTTTTAATTTAACACCAAAAGTCCCTTTACATTATCTACTTAAATACTTGTAATACAACATTATTAATTTTTCACATACATGACAGCTATTTATAAATTTTTTATATTTATGTATCTATTTTATAATCTAATTGTCTTATTAGATATCTCTTTAAAATTTGTGGATATTTACATTCTTCGCCTCTTATAAAAATTTCGTCCTCGAAATGTGAAAGTCTTATTATGTTGTTTTAATATCAAAACACACGGTTCCTCTGCGCACTCTGATACAAATATGTAAACTTAACACACTTTTTAGACTTGACTTTACATTATCTAAATATAGTCATCACCATTAAACACAATACTAGTCTCCTAACCTTGTGGGCTTGATACCATTCTGTAACGACCCGCCGAACGCCCACGTGGTCACGCGGCATCGATCGTCGTCCTCGATTTTCCTTCGTAAAAACTTTTTCTTTAAACTTTTTGTTCTTTGTTTAAAACTTTCATGTGCGGAAGCGACACATATAAATT
>CM018899.1:19664034-19671534 GCA_009663005.1 Actinidia chinensis
TACATAAATACTAATGTGTCTTCTTCTTGCTTAGGTAACGTAACCACTTCATGCTGTTCATATGATTGACTTCTAGATTGGCCAAGGCCAGAAACATAACATGTTTTTCAAGTTGAGTGTAGAGTCAATGTTGTTTGTTTAACTTGAATGTTTTTATACCCAAAGGTTTATTTGTTTCTTAGGGTTAGTCAATGGATAGAACGCTCAAATAGAAGAGTTTGGGGCAAGGTTTTCTTATCCGGTGGGAAGCAATGATGAACCTTCATCAGATTGGCACTACTTGCTTGCAACGCCCATGAGTTCTCTCACTCCTCTCTCTCACACCTACCCAATCTCGCATGGAGTTACTCTTAGTTTTACTTCTCCAAGAAATAGGTCTGATTTTTGCTATCAAATATGACTGGTGTCACAATTGTCCGGGGGTACCAATATGTGGTGAATTTTTGTGGTTTAGATTGGAAAAAAAACTAGGGGTGTAAAGGGTAGTTTGTTAGGGAGGCCCTTACGATAACTTATGATCCATTACGTGGGTTTTGTTTGATTTACCTTCAGTTTGAATTGTGACCAACACCTTCATTTGGAAAACTGTATATGGTATTAGGTTGTCATGTTGTGAATACAAAAAAAAAAGGTTGTGAAAACGCATTCCAGAAGACCGATATTGCGTGGTTTGTTTATCATGTAATGATCTGTTGACCATTCTTTTTCAATTACTAGTACGATTCTATTGACGACATTTTTATGACTTCTCCTTATAATTCATACATTGCTAACCACGCTAACAAGTGATGTTCATGGTATGAGTATTAATCAAATAATCAATTTAAGGATAACCTTTGGAGTTTTTCAACAGGGTTTGTTTCTATCTTTCAGTCTCAGAAGGTCTAAAACATATGTTCCTCTTGGTTCACAAAGAAATCCCCCTTGGTTGAGTATGAAATTTCCATTCCAAATATATTTGAGTTAGGCCTAAATCCTTAAATGGTAATTTTTTTTGGTGTAAAAGAGTTTGCTTCCATTTCATTTGTAATATCCTCGGTAATAATAAAATTGTTTCTGTTTTTTTATTCATTAACTGCTGGATTTTTTTATCTGGTATCTAGGTTTAAATGCATAGTGAATCTTATTTACTAAGAACAAATTGTTTATCATGCACATTGAGAGATCTTGATCAGCATACCTAATGCAGGTCATGAAATGTCATTTATTTTACACAACTCAGATGTTCTCCCTTTGGTATGATATTAAGTTTGATATAGACTTTTCAAGTTCGACAATGAATTACCTATCCATGGGATTACTAGGTAAGGTGAATATGGTTTCATAGTAAAAGTTCCGTTTTTTTCGTGTACAAATGCCATAGCAAGGTTTATTATGTTAGCTCAGTTTTATTTTGTGTAGTGATTTTCCTACCAACCTTGAATCTTACTGTCCTGGTGGCTCCAAATAACTTATCTACTATGTTTGGGGCGTTCATATTTTTTCTGAACAAGACTGGAAGTATGTCATGTTATGTGTAGTGGACACATTTGTGCTTTAAACTCTGTCTCCTGCACTTTTCCTTGACATTTTAGCGTAAGGGTAGGGTGGGGTGAGGTTCATCATATGTTTGTCCCCTACGGCTTGTTTTTGATTCAAGGGTTAGCATGTGATTGAATAAAAATCTTTGGGAACCCCTTGGCCGGACTATAAATGCAGTAATTGGCGTATATAAGTTTAACCAATAGTCCAACACAAGCCTTTTCAGAATTCTTTTTTAAATATAAGAATGAAGAGATTTCTGTCTGGTAAAGTCTTGCTAAGAGGGGCATCCTGGACTCTGAATGGCCAGGGCCTGTATTTATCCACCTGATACAAACCTATTGAACCAGACACAACGCACACTAGTGGCCCAATGGGTGGGCATGGGCCACCCCCACGCCTTCAAAAGCTCAGATATATGATGTATAACAAAATCACCCCCCTGATATTTTATCATACGATGGGCCCTTCCGTCTTGTACTGTTACATCCAAGCAAAGTTCACGACCGACAATTAGTTTTTCTTCTACTCGTGCTCATCTCTGAGTACAAGATCATTTATGTCAATTTCTCGCAGCCCCCTCTTCTTTTTCCTCTCCCCTCTCCTCCTATGTGAATTCTGTCTAACTAATTGTTTTGCCTTCGTGTTCTCACGGGCATAAGCCCTCATCCTCGAAGTGAATTGTCACTTCCACCCTGAATTGAACTGGTTTGCTCCCTTTTAAGCATCTTCAAAAACTTTCAAGGACTTCATTACTTTGCTTTTATTTGTTTCAGATTTATGTCCTTAATAATAACTTTGTATCTTTTTAAATTTTTTTCGCAATTTGTACATTGTAATCATAATTAACATTTCCTAACATCAAATCCAGAAGAAAGTTTGGCCGCTCGAAACCAAAATCCTAGCTTCGTCCCTATATTGAACAAGGACCAATTCACGCCTTGAATGATCAGTTGGGTCGACCCCTGTGCCCTATTCTTCCTGATTTTTCTGTTCTTCATGCCTTCAGCTCCTCCACCTCGTAAAGTTTGCCTTGCGGATGCGTATATGCTTGCCACCATAATTTTTATTTTTTTTGGGTAAATTTCACTTACTCCTTTTGGTTTCTCTGACATTTCACTAACCTCTCAACCTCCCTTTTTAAACTATTATCAAGTATTTCCCTTTGGACCTATTTTTGTGCCCTGGATTTAGAGCTTTCATTTTTTTTTTCTCAATACACAAAAAACCCAGTAATAAATAAACATGCTCTGTGCTTTTTTAAAAAAAAAGTGGATAACAAAATTATTTTTTTCCATGGGTTAGAGTAGAGCACGTAAAAAAATAAAATAGTTAGATAATTTTTTTTTAAAAAAAATTCTTATTGGTAGCAAACATTTTTTTAGTTTTTAAGTAGCATTTTGATTGGGAGTATTTTTTAACATATTTATATAATTCTTTTTAAAAAAATTATTGACTGATTAAAAAGTCAAGCGTTGAGTAATTTACAAATAAAGGTGTTTTTGAGAAGAAAAACAAGTATCTTATTTAATGGGTGGATTAAGAACAAAATTGGATGCCCTTAATCCTACAGGGCAAACTATCATTTTGTGCCAAAATAACTCAGGATGTAATCTTGATAAAGTTTTCAAAGTAAGGGAGGTCAATGCAATTTTTCAGAAACCATAGGGGATGTGACTGTATTTCTCAGAAACCTCGGAGAGATGTGAGTGAAATTTAAACTTTTGTTTTTTGCTTCTTTATAGCTATGTCTCAATGAATTCATGTTGGGGTCCTTTATTAACACTGCATGCATTCTTCCAGTAGCTTCAATTTTGCCTTTTGTCAGTGAATAGGGCAGGAGTGTTCATCCGCTTGAGGATCTTATCGATGGGATCAACATGCTCTTGTGCTTATGAGCGTTTGAGAAGGATGGAAACCGAGCTATTGTTATTGAGAAGCTAGCTCTGGTAAGTTTTGTTTTTCCTTTTTCAGATTCTGATCTAATCAGATCAAAGTGTTGGAAATGCATTTCTGGATTAATTCATATCAAGCAGTCCCCACACATAGCCTGATTTATGATAATCTTGGGAATTGTGTTCAGGAACTAGGCATTAGCCCATCCAGCCCTGTCCCTGTTGTTCGCGTCCATGACTGAATTAGGCATACCAGAGGATTTGTCAGTTGTTTTTGCAAACGTGTGTCTAGCCAGTCTCTTGGAAAAGCCAATGGTATTGTAAGACCACTCATTAATCCCTCAATTAACGGGCTTGTTTGTGCGTTCTTGCCCATAATAATGTTGATAATTACATAGTTCTTATTACTGGTTATGATAAACTTTTGTAATCTCGGAGCATTACGTGTCCTGTTGTGCAGACCACGGTATCTGATTCAACCATGGCAGATATCTTCGGAATTCTATCCACATCGAAGTGGCATTTGCTTAGCAAATTTTAGTGGTCGTTGCTTTATATGTGCAGGGTCACGTATTGATTTCACCATGGCCAGATATCTTCAGATTTCTATCCACCGAAGTGTTTTATCTAAGTGGCAATTTGCTTAGCATTTTATGGAGTTGCTTTCTGTCAAGAGGAGTATTTGGACTTTATCTTTTTGTTCCTAAATGCTGGGAAATTATTTTTTTGGAAGTATACAGGCATTTTTTGGCAAAGCAAACTCATTGGGTCTCATGAAATATACGGGTCTGTGTCACTTTGTCTTTTGGTCGGCTTATTTTTTTCGGTAACGTTGGTATCTACTTCGATTCAAGATCTAATTCTCTCCAATTCCTTTTAGGAATTGTCTTCGCTGTTTTGTGGTGTTATTTATTTGTTTCAACACTTGCGTATGGACTTGGGGGTGATTTCTTGGGCAGATTTCTCGATTCCTTTGGAGCCTTTGGTTGGTTTGTTTTGGGTTGTTGTGTGGGGTATGCTCAGTTTTTTGTTGTTGCCTTTTGGCTCTTATTTGGAAGAAACTTTTTAAACCCAAAACATTTGTAACTGATTCTACAATTTGCCATATTTATTTAATTTTATTTATTTTTTCTAGTAACACACAATGAAATTGTTAGCAACCAGTTGGTTTCATCGCATTAATCATTGTAAGTGGTGTAACTTTGGGGATCTGAGGCGCCAAAGTTGCAAACAATTGCAATCCCAAGGCATGTCAAGTCTCACAATTTGTGGGCAAGCATGGAACCACATACCACAAGCACTTACTCTCGGACAGACCAAGCAGTACATCCAGGTGCCATCCAGTGTGTAGAATGTAACCTTGGCCAAGCAATTGGTTTCTAATCACCACTCGTCTTGCTAGGTTATTTCTCCTTCCCTTTTTGTTGATTTGGCACTTGGGTGTTATGTTTACTTCGTTTTCAATAGGTTGATTATTCTTGTTTAAGTAGACAGGTTTTTAGTTTCCTAGAAGCTTTTGAGATATGAACTTTGTCAAGATGAAATTAAATGGTGCTCGGTTTACAAATGCTCATATTTTTTTATATGATATGCTTGGCTTCCTAATTTATTGAATAGGTTTTGGTTACATAGTTGATATGCCTTTTGCTTTAAATATTACTCGTTGCAATAATTGTTGCGTCCATTGTAATAAAGTGGGTGTCATATTGGCTGAACAATCCTGGGTCTGTCTTAGGATGTTCAAAATTCTAGATGTTCCTTCCTGTCCTTGATACTTAAAAAGAGGTATTTTCATTACGTAATTTTATGAGTCTCCAAATTTGAGCCTCTTTGTTGGGGCAATCCATTGAGGTTTTTCCCCGAGGGGGGACCTTGAACTTGCAATTCTTTGAGAAATTGGAATCCGATTAATGAATTTGTCAGGAAGAATGCTTGCTTGATTTAGGCCATATTGGGCTGCAGTGGGCTTCTTCATATCATTATGGATTGGTTTATGAATCAGTACCCTGGTTTTGGGTCCAGGCCCTAGCACAATTTAGATCGCCTCCACTTAGGATATGTGGACTTTGGGGGGCCTGAGTTATGTAAAATATAAATGTTTTTAGTTGATAGGTGCTACCGTAAGATCATTTAAGTTTTACTTTGCAAGAGATAATTGCGTTTGCAAACTTTTGACAATGTGAATTATATTTTGTGTTTTAAAATGAGAATTTTTGCATAAAAAAGAAACTTTTTTTTTTTTTTTTTTTTTTTTAGATTATAGGTTTTTTTTTTTTTTTTTTTTTTTTTTTTTAAGAGCAATGTAAAAATGATGTCGTGATTGACAATAAATTATCTTGATGAAATTTTGTCTTTTTTTTGGTGGGCCTTTTAACCCTTTTTTTATGTGAGCCTTAACAGCATTAATAAGCAATTTATGACCCTATATAACTCAATAAAAAATTTAGGGCCTTGTAAAATCGGGGCCTAAAGGCATGGCTTCGTTGGCCTTATGATTAAGCTGCCACTGGGTTTGCTTAGAGTGATGGTCATCAAAAGAGGAACGCAGGCGTAGATTCAGGGTTGGTAACAACAAATCTTATTCTTTATATAATCTTTGGAATCTGGTTTTATGTTATAAAACTCTATTCTTTTTGTTGATTAGATAGTTGGAACTCCTCCGTAACACATACATTTGTCGAATCTTCAGGTTTTCTTGAAAGCAAACATGTATTTTCTATTTATAATTTCTTTTGGACTTGATTGTTTTCCTGATTTTCCCCTCAATGTAAAAAAAAGGAATTTATTGGTCACTTTTGCAAAAAATAATAATCTGTCCTGGTCCTGATTAGATTAATTGGGGACTATATTGTGTACATAATTTAATAGGTCCCCTCAAATCTTTTCAATTAACATCATGGTTACAATAAAGAGGTGAAGTATATCTCTACTACTTTTAAAATAGGAAAGAAAATAAAACGTGTTTGCCCAACACCTATTTTTTTCTAAAATAAAGGAAAATTTATTGCGAACTTTTTTGCAACGATGCACCTTAGAAAGGGTTTCTCATATCTTTTGCAGTTCTGTCATAGGTCAATTCCAACTTTTACAATATAATGACTTAAAAAGTTGTACACTTTCAACGGCACAATAAAGCAAAACCCAAATCTTTGCATAGGGTCTGTCGTGTCGAAGTGCACTTCTTCTAAGAGGTACATTCAATCTCTTCATCATTTATAAAGCATAGTAATAATTGCATATCTGTAACACGATTGGTTTGATTAATGAGTCCTATATTTTAATTTACAGAACGTTTGTTCCTCTTCGGTTTCACAATCTCAAAGGCTCTGCCCCAAGTTTGATAGGTTTCATGGTTTTTTTCCCTCCTTTCTTCATTGAAAGAAGAAGAAAGAATGGTTTTCTTTCTCTTACATGGCATAAAGTCTATGGTTGATTACTGATAACTTCACGCGATTTTCTTTTTAAACAAAGGGTTTAATTACTCAGCTCTGGATACAATAATAAGTCTATACTTGAACTACAGGAGTGTAAAACTTTCATCCAATAAGTGACGATTAGATAAGTCTTGAGGACGAACACATAGATCAATGGAAAGTTAAAGGGTTCCGTTTGTGATTATTTTTATATTGAAATAATGATTTTTTATGTTGTTAAGAGTTTAGGGAAGGGGAAATGGTAAAAGAATGTAACGCTATTAGTGAAAACCTGAATATTTTTTTATCTAATGTAAAGAAAGGAAATGCTGACTCCCTTGATCAGTAGATATACCCGTGTGAGTCTTGTTTTTAGCATATTGAGGTTAAATCATGATGATTGACATTTTTTTTAGTTTCTTCAGTAACGTGAGATTGGGCATCAATCTTTGAAGATTCTCCACTTCATACTTTCTGAAACATTGAGAGTGTGAGGAATGCTGCGGTCAACAATGAAAAGTTTTTGGGGCACATTGTTGGTGGAACTACAATACTCCGAAGTTTAAGTTATGGTCATTCTTGGAGTATTGTTCACCTCGCATAAATTTGGTATTCCTTAAATAAGTCGCTGTTTTTCAGTTTTTCTGAAGGATTTAAAACTAACACTGCCC
>CM018899.1:19933249-19935749 GCA_009663005.1 Actinidia chinensis
CTTTCAGGCGACGGGTACTCTTTGACATCATCGAGTATTTGATTTAATTTTGGTGTATAATCGAGTCTGATCCGCTATTGACATTATCACTCCAGTTGTCTATGCATCCCTTGAATTCAATTGACAGCCGAATTTGCAGGCAATTCTAAAATTCTGATAATCCGCATCTGGGTTCCTTTGAATCCCTAATGCTATTGCTTCGTGGGGATTTATCTTGGGGTACCAAATTTCATCATGCTTATAATTCTATTTCGTAGTATTGTATGTTCTATTTGAATTCTAAAAAATGTCTTCTTTTTCGAAAGCTTTAGGCAGCACTTGACTAGCTAAATGTTAGACTCGCTATTGACTTTGCTTACTTATTCCCAGTCTATGATTCAAATCACTGGCTGTATTTGGATCAAGGATTTGGTGAGGGAAAAGAAAATAGAAATGGAAAAATTAGACCAGGTCATTGGATCCCAACCTTTTCCATTTCCTTTTTCCTTTCCCTCACCAAATCCTTGATGAAAACACAGCCTTATTAGGATCTTGTATACAGTTGATTGTTTGCATCACTTGAGTATCAATCCCACCCCCTTGTTTGGCGCCATAGATAAAGTACTGGCGTTCAGGCTTTTTTCTTGGCCTCTTAAAACCTTAAACTCACAACATGATAGTATTGGAACTTGAGGAATGGATTAAATGGACTTAAATTATCTTTCAATATGAATCGTTGTCAAGTTCTGATATGTATCCTGTATCATTTTTGTATTGATTCCAAATCCAGTATCTTATTGTATTGTTATCATTAATTTTTCTAATATCTTTTGGAATAGGTACAAAAACATGAATACACTAACGCATAATATCGTATTTATTGACGGGGAAAATATTTGATAGATGAGTGTAAACTCTGAACGCTTGATGTATAATAAAGGGTCATGAGAGTATATGTCAACTGTG
Source organism: Actinidia chinensis (assembly GCA_009663005.1). NCBI lineage: Eukaryota > Viridiplantae > Streptophyta > Magnoliopsida > Ericales > Actinidiaceae > Actinidia > Actinidia chinensis. The sequence continues at coordinate 19,934,195 of CM018899.1, forward strand.
TTGATGGTGAAATGTCATTCCTTGTTCTTCTGTGTCCATAGAGGCTTTGAGATCACCTGTCAACACTACAATAAAGTTTGGAGCTCAAAGAGGCACCGGTTTGGTGCCAGGATAGGACACTTTATTACATGGGACCCTTTCTCTTAGGAAACATAGTCTCTTAACTATTTGTCGGCGTGCTTCTGTTTGCATATAATGCTGTTACCTCCATCAATTTAGGTTTTATACCCAGAGGCGCTTGGGCTATCATTATCCTTTTGATTTTGCGTGCTGAAATTTGAACTTCTCTTTTTCCTGCCAAGAAAATGCTCGCAGACCAGATCAACATAGCCAATTTTCCAGACCTGCCTATGGGCGAGCTACCCCTTGTGGATTGCCTATTGACCTTATGATTTGGGGTTAATCTCATCAAACAGAGAGATACAATTCCTTTAAAAAGGTAAATGATTGATGCTGGACAAAAAGGAAAAGATTATTTCATGCAAACATGAAGGAAACAAACAGATTACCTTCAGACAGTGAATAGGAAGGTTTACATCATAAAAAGACACGAGGCCTTGACTCACTCATCTTCAATGGCTGGCCATAACCATTTGTTGGTTCCCTTGCAAAGGACGTTACCTTAGCAGCTTATTCCACATCAGCAAGGCTCTGGGAGAACAACAATCTGTTCAGCCGGGCATAATCCAATTTCAAAGCAGTAAAGGTTCATCCCACAATATGTTCTCACAACCTCACGACGTAATGAAGTACTATGAGCACTCTGCCCCATTAGGGAAGACAAGGTTTGCCGGAACGCCAGCCAGCGTTTAGAGAGAGAAGCTGTGACCATTGGAGTAAAAGATTTTCCCGAGTGGTAGGTGAAAAATGAATGCAGAAGGGATCACCTATACAGTCTCGTCAAGGGGACAGTGAAGTGACATAATCGTAATGACACCTGGAAAACTCACTCGGCTATTTAATGCTTGCTACAGATGCGTCACCTAACGGTGCCACAACTTTTAAAACGTATATCATGGGGTCTAAAAGACCGATAGACTTTTCTGCATTTCCATTCCATGGCCATACACGAGGGGGGAAGGGGGGCTTAAGGTAGGTATGTACTATATGGTTCAGGGGAATTATAACATTCCCCTCACCTGCTGACCTGGGAAGTATTGTGGAGGTATCAATTATGGACAACCACAATCCCACCATTTCATAAAAACTCAAGCCTAAGAGGTAGGACTTGGAATTACATAGACAACACCTCGGGATCCTGGGGGCATATGTGGCTTAGAGGCAAGAGAATAAGGTTCCACCTGGTAAATGCACCCCCAACACCCCTTGGTGCACTACCTATGGCCGGCCCGGGTGGAGAGAGAGCTGTGGCACATGGGTGCACTTGTAACTGCCCATGTGACACGTGTAACTAATTTTGTCATTTTTAGAGATCCCCGAGTGTGGTACTTGTGATATCATGATTGGCCATGTGATTAGGTAAGGACCACGTGACTGACCTCCTATAAAATAAGGAGCTACCCTTCCTCATTTGAGAGTTCAATTCCGTCACCTT
>CM018899.1:19948249-19950749 GCA_009663005.1 Actinidia chinensis
ATGGAAAAATTAGACCAGGTCATTGGATCCCAAACTTTTCCATTTCCTTTTTCCTTTCCCTCACCAAATCCTTGATGAAAACACAGCCTTATTAGGATCTTGTATACAGTTGATTGTTTGCATCACTTGAGTATCAATCCCACCCCCTTGTTTGGCGCCATAGATAAAGTACTGGCGTTCAGGCTTTTTTCTTGGCCTCTTAAAACCTTAAACTCACAACATGATAGTATTGGAACTTGAGGAATGGATTAAATGGACTTAAATTATCTTTCAATATGAATCGTTGTCAAGTTCTGATATGTATCCTGTATCATTTTTGTATTGATTCCAAATCCAGTATCTTATTGTATTGTTATCATTAATTTTTCTAATATCTTTTGGAATAGGTACAAAAACATGAATACACTAACGCATAATATCGTATTTATTGACGGGGAAAATATTTGATAGATGAGTGTAAACTCTGAACGCTTGATGTATAATAAAGGGTCATGAGAGTATATGTCAACTGTGTTGATGGTGAAATGTCATTCCTTGTTCTTCTGTGTCCATAGAGGCTTTGAGATCACCTGTCAACACTACAATAAAGTTTGGAGCTCAAAGAGGCACCGGTTTGGTGCCAGGATAGGACACTTTAATACATGGGACCCTTTCTCTTAGGAAACATAGTCTCTTATCTATTTGTCGACGTGCTTCTGTTTGCATATAATGTTGTTACCTCCATCAATTTAGGTTTTATACCCAGAGGCGCTTGGGCTATCATTATCCTTTTGATTTTGCGTGCTGAAATTTGAACTTCTCTTTTTCCTGCCAAGAAAATGCTCGCAGACCAGATCAACATAGCCAATTTTCCAGACCTGCCTATGGGCGAGCTACCCCTTGTGGATTGCCTATTGACCTTATGATTTGGGGTTAATCTCATCAAACAGAGAGATACAATTCCTTTAAAAAGGTAAATGATTGATGCTGGACAAAAAGGAAAAGATTATTTCATGCAAACATGAAGGAAACAAACAGATTACCTTCAGACAGTGAATAGGAAGGTTTACATCATAAAAAGACACGAGGCCTTGACTCACTCATCTTCAATGGCTGGCCATAACCATTTGTTGGTTCCCTTGCAAAGGACGTTACCTTAGCAGCTTATTCCACATCAGCAAGGCTCTGGGAGAACAACAATCTGTTCAGCCGGGCATAATCCAATTTCAAAGCAGTAAAGGTTCATCCCACAATATGTTCTCACAACCTCACGACGTAATGAAGTACTATGAGCACTCTGCCCCATTAGGGAAGACAAGGTTTGCCGGAACGCCAGCCAGCGTTTAGAGAGAGAAGCTGTGACCATTGGAGTAAAAGATTTTCCCGAGTGGTAGGTGAAAAATGAATGCAGAAGGGATCACCTATACAGTCTCGTCAAGGGGACAGTGAAGTGACATAATCGTAATGACACCTGGAAAACTCACTCGGCTATTTAATGCTTGCTACAGATGCGTCACCTAACGGTGCCACAACTTTTAAAACGTATATCATGGGGTCTAAAAGACCGATAGACTTTTCTGCATTTCCATTCCATGGCCATACACGAGGGGGGAAGGGGGGCTTAAGGTAGGTATGTACTATATGGTTCAGGGGAATTATAACATTCCCCTCACCTGCTGACCTGGGAAGTATTGTGGAGGTATCAATTATGGACAACCACAATCCCACCATTTCATAAAAACTCAAGCCTAAGAGGTAGGACTTGGAATTACATAGACAACACCTCGGGATCCTGGGGGCATATGTGGCTTAGAGGCAAGAGAATAAGGTTCCACCTGGTAAATGCACCCCCAACACCCCTTGGTGCACCACCTATGGCCGGCCCGTGTGGAGAGAGAGCTGTGGCACATGGGTGCACTTGTAACTGCCCATGTGACACGTGTAACTAATTTTGTCATTTTTAGAGATCCCCGAGTGTGGTACTTGTGATATCATGATTGGCCATGTGATTAGGTAAGGACCACGTGACTGACCTCCTATAAAATAAGGAGCTACCCTTCCTCATTTGAGAGTTCAATTCCGTCACCTTCTTCTCTGAGCTCCACACTTGGACTCAAGAAACTCTAGAGCTTTGCCCCCCCCCTCCCCTCTCTCAGTCCGGCTGCTTCTCTATCTTCCCCTTGCTCACCTCCATTCCCGTTGTGTTATACAAAGATTTCCACTCTCCGGCAACCCATCGCCTTGAACTCCGATCAAGGATTTTTCACAATAATCATGTTTTTTTAAGTCGAGAAGACTCGAACTGGTGAAATGCAGCTTATCCCGATGGGCAAGGATGTCACTCCAAGTCATGTATAATCATGTATGGGGCCAATTTGAGATGTGTTTTATTATGTAATATTTACTCACCAGGAAATGCAGCCTATCCCGGTGAGTAAAATTATTGGTTTTACTCACATGGGACACAAATGTCATGTTACTAAACTGAAGGGGGTTAGAGTGAAGATATGCCTCTCCCGAA
>CM018899.1:19963249-19965749 GCA_009663005.1 Actinidia chinensis
AAATAAAACAAAATTCCTAAAATAATCTTATTTTCTTGTCTTCTTTCCCTCATCTCTCTCCATGAGAGAAAGACATATCATGGAGAGAGATGGGAGAATGAGGGAAATAAAATAGGAAATACGACCTCTATATAAGGCAACATCTGGGCAATTTGGTTCTAAAAAAGGTTAATTATAAAAAATAGGCTTATTTTAGGAATTTTGTTTTGTTTTACTACTCATAAGTTGCTCATGTAACAATTTAATATTTTATATTTAACGAATGTCTAACGAAAGTACTAAAGTGACAACTTTCAATAGTTTAATAGGGCAAGTTGAATGAGTTTTTAATTTAGATAAGTTAAATGATACCAAGCAATAGTTTAGGGGGAAAAAATACAATTAACCCAATTTTTAAATGAGGTTAAGATGTACTTAGACATGGGGCTGCATGTTTGTCAGAGACATATTGTAATAAGAGCGTGTCCATATAGAGGTTTGATGGTGGGGATTTCTTAAAATGATACTTAATTTAACCAATCGTTTTGTTTTGGGGAGAATTGGTGAACGGTCCAGGTGGTTGTGTGGTGTGTTACTTGGTTGCAGATCTATCTTCGCAATTAATCTATGATTGGTGATCTTTTATAATCAAATATTTATGATTTTTTACGTGTAGAAAATATTACTCTTCTTTTAATTATAAATATATTTATTTATTAATTATTCAATAATAAAGTGCCAACCTCTCACCGTCGATGGCAAACGTTTAGAGAAAAATCTCATTGATTTAGTATTCTGCGAGTTAAAAATGAACAGTAACATTCACGATTTGAATTTTCAAAAATAAATTTATCCCTGAAAAGTAAAAGTGAAATTTTACTGTTTGATTTTTCGACGAACTTTTTGCATATAAATTTCTCTCGGAATGATTTATCTATGGAAAGGTTCGCCGAAATGTTGCCATCCACTAGCTAGAAAGTGTTCTTCTGGCGTTGGTGGTGGTTGTCAGACAGGGTAGGGATGGTACTGGTGTGATGAGAAATAGGAAGAGGTGTAGAGAGTGCAAAGATATTTTTATCTTGTGTGGTCAAAAAGAAACTTTGGCCTTAGATTTTTGTGAAATGCTTGCACGTTTCTAATGCTTTCTAAATACTATAAGCAATTCTCAAGCATAGGAAGAAGCATGATGCTCGGTATACTTGATATCATATATAGAGAGAGATTTGCAAGATCAAGATGGTTGCAAGTAAAGAAATGTAAAATGAATATTTTTTGTGATTTTTGGGAAATTCTGCAATAATTATGAAATATAAAGTGGCATGGTGCAAGTACTCGGCCTTTTCCTAACTTAGATGTTCCCACTTCTTTCTCTTTATGTACTCAATCAAATCTTAACGCACAATGATATTAGTTAGAGGATTTTGCAATGAAAATATATTTTAAATCCAAAAGATTTGTTTGACAATGAACATATAGCTTTAGACAATTTATCAAAACACCTAAAATACAATGGATTTAAGTATTACTTGTACCAAATAATCTTATTGATAAGTAATCATATCATTATAAGTTTTGATCTCTAGATTCATTACTAAACATCTCAAACAAGCAATGAAACCTACTGAAAGACAGAATAAATTAGTCCATTGTAAGAGTTGAAAAATGACATAATCCTTAGACCAAGGCAAAAAAATTAGAACTTAAATCAAGCAAACTTATAACCATTTAATTAAGAGAAGCGGGACTAGGAAATTACAATCTTCAAACTTTAAAATAATGTTCTACTTCTCTCTACTATCTAATTCTCTAAACTAAACTAAGAACTTAGAAAAATGAAAAAGTGAAAAGTAGGGAAAAGGGGATCCTTCAAGATGAAGAATCCTTCAAAGAGTGTCTAAAAGTCTTGGCTGTGAACAATTGCTGAATTTCCTCCATTATATAAGCTTGGGAATTGGTGTGGATGAAGGTTTCGTTTGCTTGCCAGACTGGACAAAGAGTCTTCGGATTATTTGACCCCAGATTAATATTCTCCGGACTATTAGTTACTGGACTAATGAGGAAAAAAAAGTAATTTCATCTCTAAGCTTAGTCCCGGACAAGGAATTCTACCCTCCTTCCCGAGACGGCATAATCTCACATATGCGAGATTATTTGTTTGCTTAGACTCCTTGTTTGGAACCAATTTTTGTAAACAAACGCGAGATTGGATTGGATTCGTTGTCCAGTCCTATTTAATCCGGGAAAACAAACGAGGCTGAAAAGACCAAAATGTCCTTGAAAAGCACCCCTCATATGTTGACTTTTGTATCTGAGACCTTACTCAACTGGTAGGATAATATGTTCAACCAGTTGGGCTATTTTCTTCATGGCTGGGTTTGCTCAAGTTTGACCGGTATAGCCATTGGTTCACCCGTCCAAGCCTGCCTTTTTTCAGTTTTTGAGTCTGCTCTGGCTCTACCTTTTATTCTACCAGTTGGACTATTCCTTCTTGGCTTTATGCTAGAGTTATACCCGTTGAACT
>CM018899.1:20335749-20338249 GCA_009663005.1 Actinidia chinensis
TTTTTTTTTTTTTTGGGAGAACATCAAAATCATCCTCATCCTCAGCCTCACGTGTTGTAGCTGCTGTACTGAGACTGATCTGTGCTTTATACTTGGGGACAATACCTCTTGATATGGCTCTCCTAGTCGCAATAAAGGCACCTAAACAGTACGACCCTCTCGCCTGGGACCTCCCCAACGTCCTTTTCCAGTACCCCTCTAATGACATCTTCCTTGACCTGGGCCTCTTTCACCTGCTTCCCTCTGAGACTAAGGCCGCGACTCAATCTTGATCTGTCGTACCCATCTCTCTCCTCCGAGCCTCTTCACTTGAACAGGACATCCCATGACCATATCGTAGTAACTTCCATTCGGCGCTGAATTGCTGAGAGAAACCACCAATGTTCTCCCAACGCTCTGGCAAGGGCAACTCAGAAGCCATAAGCCTGCCACCTCGTCGTCAAACTGTAGGTCAACACTGGTCAACTGATTGACCAAATTCTGAATCACTCGTAGTCTGCACGTAGTCTCCCTTTGAAACTTCAAATTTCATAAGCCTCCTCATCAATAAGGCTTTGTTCGAGATTTGTCTTCGCTGGGTACATCTCCTCAATTTGATCACAACTCATAAGCACTGTCTCTTGTACGACATGGATGGAAAACACCTCGTGTCCAATGCACTGCTGATTAGCCAATCGGTCTTCTTGTTCATCTTCCCCATTCCTCATCCTTTCGCTATAGGTTTTTCTCCTTATCTCCAAAGGGTCATGCAAATCCTTGCACAAATAGGATGTCCTCCATCCTAGGTTTCCATATGGCAGAATTTGTCGCTGTGAAAGTAGATCACGAACTCAAATTATGCTCCGCCATCTTACGCTCCCAAATAGAAAGGCAAAATTCCGAAAACCAACCCGCGGATGAATCAGGATGCCGGAAAGAAACCTCAGAAAGAGCTAAAACTGTCAAAATCAGAAACCTTCTCGACCAAATGTCAAAATTAGAAAGTTCTGGGGCCAAATCGAAAAAATAGAAATTCTGGGGCCAATTGACAAAATCCGAACAACTCTGGGACCAAAGTGAAAATACCCAAAATTTTAGGGACTAATCTGTAATTAACAGAAACTCTAGGGACCAATCTGTAATTAACAGAAACTCTAGGACCAATTTGTAATTACCCAAAAAATTCAGGTTTAAAAGTGTAATTTACCTGGAAAAGTCAACGGTCAAACGGTCAACAGGTCAAAGTCAGCTGTGCTCAAAACTAATTATCGGATCACACACACAAAAGACAATAAATATTTACGTGGTTCGGCCAACGATGCCCTACGTCCACGGAGAGAAATCAACATCACTATCGAACGATGGATTACAAACCGGAAGAGACTCGATCTAACTCACACCCTCTCTAACAATCTCTATCTGTCTTGCCTCTTCAAATCTCACCTCACAGCAATCTGCTCTCAGCCCACAACACAACACAACGCACGTAGAAATCTAAGCACCTTACCATCCCTTTTATAGACCAAGGGAAGGAGGTGGTGGATTCCTACCAGAATACTAATCATTATCCTAATCTATCTAGGAAAACAAATAGATAAAGACTCTCCAAGAGTTCTAGATAACCGAGAGTTTCACTGTCACATTGGACACTCCATTGAATCCTATCGGGTTGGGCTTGGCCTACTGGACTTGAACTCATCCAAGTGGGCTTTGGACTCATCCCGTGGGCTGGACTCACATTTCCTATATTTGCATGAGTAAGAAAGCAAATCATGTGAGACAGGAATAATAGAGGAATTTATTTTTCTTTCTTGGTATTTTGATGGTCAATCTTGACATTATTAATGATAAACAACCAATAATAATTATCTCTTATTTAATGTGGACAAGTAACGCACTTTGATTGGCTTAAAACTTGTCTGTATGATCTGATATTTTATTAACTGTCTTGCAGACTTTGACACATGAAAATGTTTGATTAGTCAGGATTTATAACTTCGTAAAACAATTAGCAATTTTTGATCGGCCAAATTTTTCGTGTCTACAATTACATTCTTCCATAATTCTCTCACCCCCTGCTCCCAACGCCCTAGCCTGGCACTTCCGGCAGGCATATTCTTGCGAATCGCGACCACATATGATGTTCTGTACAATTTCCGGCCTCCACTCCTCGCACGTGTACCGGTCATCGCCGTGAACGACCACTGGATCGGTGTCTCTGGTTCTTCCACCAAAATCAATATCCCACCAACCGATTGAGACCGCCCTGGCCCTGGCAGGACTTGATAATCTGTCTCTTGATTCTGGCAATTTATGGAGCTTTAATTGAAAAAGAAAAATCAATTTTAACATAAAACAGTGACCCAAAAATTGAAAATTTTCTGGGGACCATGGTTTGGATATGCTGGAAAAGATGAAGTTTCACAGGGGTTATGTAAGTTTGCTTTAACTGTAAAAATTCATCTTGGTCCTCTCTCTCTCTCTCTCTTCTCTGTATTTATTCTCTAAATTGTTGCCTTTA
>CM018899.1:20358249-20360749 GCA_009663005.1 Actinidia chinensis
AAAGACTACTACTATTTCTAAAATTACATGAGTTATGACTGAATTTGTCATAAACATTGGGAAAGGTCAGTAAAATTTAGCCTAATTAATATTATTAAAAAAAATAATATAATAATAATAATTGAAAGATGGGTTATAGTTGTCAACATCAGACGGGTGAATTTAACTCACTTTCAGCAACCAATAATGCATTCACTAATCACGTGGCCTTAGACCAATCGTTATTCAACACGTAAGGAGAAGTGGGCCCAAGTCTTGGCCCCAATTTTTTTCTGGGTAAATTACACTCATTTTCCCTTATTTTTCTAAGAAAATACAGATATATCACTACAATGTCTTAAATAACGCTTTTAAATATTATAGCGGTTCTACTTACCTCTGTCTAGTGAACAGTGGATAATGCACACTATTTTTACATATTTTAATGTGTTTTTTCATATATTTATTATAATTTTTTCACAAATTAATTTAATTCTTGTTCACTAACCGGTGCCACACATTGGGTGGCGATGCCATAGAATTTGATACCACTATTCTTGGTCTTGTTCCTTTTGTATGAAACTAAATACCCAATCATGCCAAACAAACGGAGTAATTTTCATTACGCGAAGGAGAAAAGGGTGATTTAGGTATTTAGAGCCTCAAAATTAATAACATAAAGCAAATTTCATTAAGTTAACGGAAGGGATATTGTCACTAAAATTAAGGGAGGTCGAAGTGTTTTGAAAACCCACTAGGGGACTCTCTATATTTGTCAGGCCCTCAGTGTTAACATATATTTTGAATATACACAAAATATCTTATGATATAAAATATATTCTAATATCTCTATTGAAACTCAGAATATATTATATATCATAATATTATTGATTGATATGTACCTTATTTACATTATTGTATTTACTTATGTAACAATTACTTTCTAGATCATACTCTATCTAAGAGGATCGTTTGTATCAGGACACACATGAATTTAATACAGAATTCCTTCTCTCTCTCTCTCCCTATTTTAACATGGTATCAAGATACACAATATGGCCTAATTCTTCCGCTAATCGACCAGCAACAGTTACCGGACTCATCGGCGAGACCACCACCGTCGACGGCGAAGACCAACCCCTCGACGACGACGAAGACCACCCACCGACGACCATATCTAAATACCTCTCTGTGACAGTCGAACAGCCTCAACAACCCGTCATTATCGTCAACAACCCATCAAACAGTGACAGTAGAACCTCGGGATTTCCAAAATATACTCTGAATCGCATTTTGATAATATCAAAGTGTTTGTATTGAAGAGAAGATTCCAAAACACCAAAAAACAATCTCAAACCAACTACCCACGCGCCTTCACGCGCCACCACCATCTCGGCGCGTCAGATCCACATTCAACACGCGCCAGCAAAAGAAGAAGACGCGTGATCCCCCGCGCACGCACCACGCGCCCAGCAGGCCACGTCAGCGACACGTTTAGCGCCTGCCGCTCACCCCTGCCCACGTCAGCCCTTAGTTTGGTGTAAAATGCACCGTCAGCCCTGAGGATGGCTCAAACCGGAAGTGTTCCAACCCTATTTCCATCATTTCTTGATTGAATCCAAACATCGTCTCTGGTCCTAGCCATGCAGCGGTTCCTCCGGGCTAGGAAACTTTGTGAAAATCATAACCGACGATGCACAACCACCCCATTATCCGAGATCGACGATGAGAGGATGATGATTGCATTACCCAGTTCAATCCCGCTTGGAAGCTGGGTTAATGTCAACTTCAGGATTAATCACCTGATTCTCAAGCATCAGTCTCATTACATCCATGCGCTGTTTCATGCTTCCCCGCCAGCGGCTCCGCCATCCGTTCTTGTCCCCGTCGTTGTTCCACCAGAGTAAGAATGTACACCTTCTCATATTCGTGATTATCATTATTATTTGCTACTTTCTACTGGTCTCCGCTTACACCTGAGTTTTGAGGGGGATGTTAACATATATTTTGGATATACACACAATATATTATGATATATAATATATTCTGAATATCTCTAATGATACTCCAGAATATAGTATATTACATAATATATATTGATTGATATGTTACTTTATTTACATTATTGTATTTACCTTATATAAACAATTCATTTTCTGATCATTCTCTATTAAGAGAACGCGTCTGTATCATTACACGCACTGAATTTAATACAGAAATTCCCTCTCTCTCCCTATTTCTAACACTCAGGATGGTCTGAAAGTGTTGTCCAAAGCCAAAGGTGGTTACAACCTAAGAGCCCGGTTTTGAACGCCAATCTTGACTTGAGCACGAATCAATGGGCAAAAAACCACCATTTCCTACTTGCTTGTATGAGTATGCCCTTAGAGCATCTCCACCGATTTAGAAACTTTGCCAAATTTTGGCTTATGATAATGTCATTTTATCATTTTTTGATAATATTGCTCCCATCTTTTTATTCTATTTTTGCACAAATTTTATATTCTCGAGTCAGAAAAAA
>CM018899.1:20403249-20408249 GCA_009663005.1 Actinidia chinensis
ATACCAGAGTAGTTCGAAACCCTAGGTTTGATCAAGAACTTCTTATGGTACGACGCCGGTGCTAGACAGTACTTTGCAGACCTAACAACGTTATTCGTGATGCAAATGATCTTGATGGGTTGGGTAGAAGGCCAGAAATGGGCAGATATGATGAAGCCAGGGTGCGTTGACATTGAGCCTACCTTTCCAAATAAGAAGAAGCCGAAGCCTGATGTTGGTTACCCCGGTGGGTTATGGTTCGACCCCATTATGTGGGGGAAAGGATCTTAGGAGCCTATGATGGTATTGAGGACTAAAGAGATCAAGAACGGGGCGACTAGCAATGTTAGCTTAAGTTGGCTTTTGCTTCCAAGCTGTTTATACCAGACAAGGCCCCCTTGAGAACTTGGCGGCTCACATTGCTGATCCCGGCCACTGCAACGTCTTCTCGGTATGTCACATTCACCAAACAAACCTTATTTTACCTACAATTCTATACGATGGATGACGCAAGATGCAATAATTTAAGCTCACGATCTTCATCACAATTTTTCCTAGATCTTTTGAGAATCACTTTAATCATCGCAGGTTTGTCAAAACTTCTCAGCAACTACTTTTAGATTCTGCCATTTTATCTGACATAATTTCTGAATCTGATCCTAATTATGTAAAAAAAAATAACTTTTAAGATTGTTCAAAAAGTTGATTACGGGAATCTATAATTTTGATACTTTTAAATTCCGCTTTTCGAAGAATTAACTTTTACCAAACTAAAAGTTTTAACCACCACCCTTTTTCTTGCAGGCTTTCACATCACAGTGATTTAATGAACTAGAGGACTGGGGGCAACAAGACACTGAAAAAGTGGTAAAGCCAAAGTGCAGGATCTTTGTCTAACTTTGATTTCTCTTGATTTGTTTGAGCAAATTAACCAAATGTACATATGAAGCCATGTGAATTACAATTTTTTTGCCTCAATTTCATTGCATTTTGTGGGTTTTCATCTGGGTAGTGTTTGGTTGATCCGCCCCACCCAAATCAGCACAACTTTGGCTTGGTTAGATGACGAAAAAATTGCCCTGAAAGAGGTCGAATGGCTAATAAGAGGTGACTTCCCCCCACCCCCCTCTATTTCTTATGAGTTGGAGCTCTTATGACACGAAAAAAGACATTTCTTAAAAAACTTGTTTCATAAAATCTCAATAAATTTTAGAATAATGCCAATTTAGAAGCACTTATAAACTCCAACTTCTATTTTTTTTTATGTCTTTATGAATTAATTTAGGAAAGAATTTGAGAGAAGTGGTCAAACCAATGTTTTGAGTACTAGTTTCTCTCTCCTTCCCAACCCCAAAATCTGGATCTATTCTTAGAATCCACAATTGGGAGTTGCCATTCATTCTTCACAACTAGCTCCCAACCATGACAAACCATCCCAAACCAAAAATAAACAAAACAGAACCAATCAACTTCCAAAAAAGGGCTCAGAGTATTCCCATCTCTCCGGACAGCGGCACGCTTCTTCCTAGAAGAAGTGCCCAATCATGGCCGCTGTTCGTCTCCTCCTCCTCCTCCTCTTCCTCTCACCTCTCTCTCTCTCTGTCTCCGATACAGAGGCCCTCCTCAAGCTCAAAAAATGGCTTTCTCACACCAATCCCCTCAATTCTTGGAAACAAAATACGTCCCCTTGCAACAATGACGACCCGTGGGCAGGTGTTATGTGCAATGATGGGGTTATGACCGGTCTCCATTTAGCCGAAATGGGGCTCTCCGGAAACATAGATATCGATGCCTTGCTCGAATTGAGCACCCTTCGAACCCTCACTTTGGTAAACAACTCTTTCTCTGGTCCGTTACCGGATTTTAATCGTATCGGTGCCTTGAAGGCCCTTTACTTGTCCTTCAACAACTTTTCCGGGGAGATACCGTCGGACTACTTCGTGAAAATGGGGTCATTGAAGAAAGTTTGGCTTTCCGGGAATAAGTTTTCCGGGAAAATCCCGGATTCATTGACACAAATCCCCAACCTGATGGAGCTCCGCCTGGAAAATAACGAATTCTCGGGGCCTATTCCTAATTTGGGGCAAAAATCATTAAACTCACTCGATCTGTCTAACAACAAGCTAGAGGGTGAAATTCCCATGAGCTTGTCGAGATTTGATCTGCGTTCCTTCCAGGAGAATCCGGGCCTATGTGGGAAGCCGCTGGGAAATGATTGTAATAAGTCCGCGACATTAGATAGTCTGAGCACACTACAACCAGGGCAAGTGCCCAAACAGGCGAAGAAGTCCATGATGGGGTGGGTGGTAATAGGTATAATTGCCTCCGTGCTGATTCTGACAGTTTTGTTAAGATCGAGGAAAAGTAAGGACAGGTTCCATAAGTTGGGAAAGGAGAATCTCGATGAGGTGGTGGAAGTGCATATTAATAGTTCAAATCGGAGGAACGTGGACCCCAGTCAGAGCCAGAAAGGGGGGTCCACCCGGAAAGGGTCACAGCACAGAAGGGGCATGGGGGATCTTGTGATGGTGAATGAAGAGAGGGGTACGTTTGGATTGGCCGATTTAATGAAGGCTGCCGCGGAGGTGCTAGGGAATGGGGGGTTGGGGTCGGCCTACAAGGCCGTGATGGGCAATGGGGTGTCAGTGGTGGTGAAGAGGATGAGAGAGATGAATAAAATTAGTAGGGATTCATTTGATACTGAGATGAGGCGGTTGGGGAGGTTAAGGCATTCGAATATCTTGACACCTTTGGCTTACCATTACAGGAAAGACGAGAAGCTGTTAGTGTCCGAGCACGTTCCGAAAGGCAGCTTGTTGTACATCTTACATGGTATGAAACTCATTTTGTTTGTTAAGTACCATATCCAATTTAGGTTTTCATGAATTCTCTTCTTTGATTACTTTTCCAACGTAGTATTTTTTGTTTCCTCCATTAATCCCATTTTAGGCAACAAGGTAAAAGTCAAATGATATGAAAGTAATTTATTACTAATGTTGTCACATCGTTTTGGAATGAAAAATCTGTTTTCTTAGGAGATCGCGGGATTTCTCATGATGAACTAAATTGGCCTATCCGCCTAAAGATCATTAAGGGCGTGGCCCGAGGAATGGGTTTCTCCATTCTGAATTCGCATCATATGAGCTGCCCCACGGGAATCTCAAGTCTAGCAACATTCTTCTCGATGAAAATTTCGAGCCACTTCTCTCAGACTACGCCTTTTATCCGCTAATCAACAGCACACAAGCCGTACAAGCGATGTTTGCGTATAAATCCCCGGAAGCCATTTTGTACCAGCAAGTCACTCCAAAGAGCGATGTCTACTGTCTTGGAATCATAATTCTCGAAATCCTAACCGGGAAATTTCCTGCCCAATATCTCAGCAACCAAAAGGGTGGGACCGACGTCGTGCAATGGGTCCAGTCAGCAGTTTCCGAGAAGAGGGAAAGGGAATTGATTGATCCGGAGATAGCAAGAAGCACTATGTGTTCACTAGAGGCGATGGAAGAACTCCTCCATGTCGGGGCTGATTGTACTGAAAGTAATCTTGATGAACGAATCAACATGAAGGAAGCGATTAGGAGGATAGAAGAGATACAAGTCTAAAGCATTAATTCCAGGATTGTAGATTAGTGTGAGTGGGTTTTGTAGGAGACTTATGGGTAGACAGGTTGTCAAAAGCATTAGCCGCTAAACGAAGCTCTGTAAAACAACAATCTTTGCAAAGAGAGCTTCGATGACAATTAGAAATGGTGACAATTTTTGCCTCTGATTAAGGTTGTCTCATTTATTAAGTCAACTTTGTTTCGTGTGACGATAACTTTATCCTGTTCGTGCTTTTTTTTTACAATGTGAGGTTGGGGTGGGATGTAATTTTTCAACTTACGTAAACTCGTTGTTAAAAGCATTAGCTTGACGTTTTCAGTTTTGTCATTCACAAAAATTTGCAGGGAAGCTTTGTGTACAGTACAGTGGCCATGAATTTGGAAACCTAAGAGCCGGCCCTTTCTTGCATATGGAAGCAGCTGGGAGGATTATGTGGCATGCATTTTCCTTTTTCTACTGTTGTTAGCATTGATTCAAGTGCTACTCTTACAATTTGTTTGATGTACAGTTTCTGTTTCATGTTGGAAAGATCAAATTTCTTGTGCATATTCTATTGGAAAGGGATATCGCGTTTGAGCAAGCAAAAATGGAAAGGAGCATTGGATAGTGTACAAATGATACAAAAGGATTGAACCATATGGATTCCAATTGTTCCCATCTATGTTCTGGTTGAATGTTTAGTTAATTTTTAACCACTTTTTCTGCTAACTCGGCATCTGGCCGAATGACCAACTAATTTGGAGATCAATTTCACTAAATTTTTTAAACCACTTATCCTATTCCTAAAGCATGTAGGATGATTACCATCACATATCGTAGTTATCTTGATTATGGCCTTATGGGCTGTTTGTGGCCATCCATTCAACAACTAAGAAATAATAAATAATCCATGCTTTTGAAGTCATGGTAACACCAACTCACTTCTGTTTAGGGCAAACTAGAGGGAGTATCAAAACATTTATCACAAATTTCTTTGTACATTTACATATTCCTAATAATTTTCAGATATCTTCAAGTGATTTCCTCATGTTATATGAGCTTTAAAAATCACAACCTAAGCTATCATTACTATATACCCTGAATATCGGTTATGCTATTGTGTGATGGTTAATACACACTTTATATATATATTTATACATTTTTGTATACTTTTTTATCCATTAATCACTATTCATTTGAGCGGCAGTCGGTGATTAGCATTTCTCTTAAAAAACTAACCAAAGAGAGTGGAAAATGGTAGCGGTTGAATTCTACTGCCCCCTCTGCCAAAAACGATTTTTCTTTCCCCTTCCAATAAAAAAAGCATAATTTTTCAAATACTCCTTCTTAAGTTATTGTTTTGTATCACATTTACTCTTCATCTAAAAAATTAATTAAATATGCTCATCAACTACTTAAATTCACGAAAATTATGA
>CM018899.1:20420749-20428249 GCA_009663005.1 Actinidia chinensis
TGTTGATGAAGGCCGGCCCATCATTTGTGACAGTGGTTCAGGGACGGAGAAGGTTAAGGCAATTCTCGAGCTTTTCTCCCCTCTAGAGACGAAGATATTATACGTACCATAAAATTGTTATCACAGGCTTTTAAATTTGACAAGCGTCTCCATCTGCAGGCTGGTTTTGCTGGTGATGATGCTCCATGTGTAGCTTTTCCCCAGTATGATAGGTCAGCCCCGAAACAAGAACACGATGATTGGAATTGGACAGAAGGACATGTAATTTGGAGATGAAGCACACGCATGCCGTGGGGTACTGAGATTGAATTATCCTGTTGATCACGGAATAGTCAGATACTGGGAGGCCATGGAGAGACTGGGATCATACCTTTGAGAAGTTGCTCAGGAACTGAGGCTTTTGCTGAATCCCAAAATTAACGGAGAGAAGCTGGTGGATATCATGTTTGAAGCTTTTAAAGTTCCTGCTACCTATATAGCAATTCAAGCTGTCCTCTTCTTTTAGGCAGTGGCCATACAACAGGTAAGCAAAACAACCATTCCCTCTCTATAGAAATTCCAGTGAACACCTAGGTTACTTGCACTCGGATATGGGTGTAGCGAATGGGTGCGTATCTGGGGGTCAGACCCGTCAAAACTCTAAACCTCTAATTAAGGGTACACGGACATATTTATTATATTTTAATCTATTTTCTAGGATTAAATGGTATTATATAAGTGTCAAAAGTTACCTTTTTTGTAGCAATAATGCAACAAAATATGCAATTAACATATAGTCATTCACATAAAAGAATGAAGAAAAAAGATTATAGCCAACACCAATTGATTGGGACACAAGGCTGGGTTTGGTTTGAACTGGAATGCTACAAAATACACATAGAATGACAACGTAATGACAATTATACGGCAAGTGTCGGGTGGGAAGTATTGAACACGTCTTGTTCAGTTGTCAAGTATACATCATGGGTACTTAATTTATTTTGAAGAGTTTGTGTAAAATAGGTGAACACATGCGGATCATGCTCTGTTAAGTGTGTTTCATTAACTTGTATGGGGAAGTTTGATCAGGAATTGTGATGGACTTTGGAGAAGGGGTGACACATGTTGTCCCTATTTATGAAGGTTATTCACTTCCACACGCCGTGCAGCGGCTTGATCTAGCCGGGAACGACCTGATGGACCACCTTACCAAGATCCTGGCTAAAGAAGGTTGCTTGTCACCACATCAGCGGAAAGAGAGATTGTTAGGGACATCAAGGAGCGACTCACTTACATGGCAACAGAGTTTGAGAAGGAATTTGCCATGTCAAGGGAAAGCTCTGAGCTAGACAAGCAATATGAATGGCACGATGGGCAAGTGATAAAAGTTGGAGCAGGGCGCTTCAAATGCCCGAAAGTTCTGTTCGATCCTAGCAGATTGGGTATGGATTCGGGAGGAATCCATGAGATTGTGTTTAGATCAATCAGACGGTGTGATGCGGACATTAGGAGGGACATGTTTGCAAATTGGTGCTAAGTAGGGGTACCACCATCATACCAAGCCTGGCTGACAGGCTATTGAAGGAGCTGGGTTCGATGGCACCTCCTGGTGTGAGGGTTAGGGGTGTTGTACCTCCCAGAGAGGAAGTATAGCGTCTGGATCCGTGGCTTCATCTTAGCTTCACTAAGTCCCTTTAAGCAGGCATCTTCTAGTTTTCCTTCAGTTAGGCATATTATGACAATTGCTTTGATTGAATTGTTTCGTCCAATGTGAAAAAAAGACCACCAAATGATTGTGATTGTAAGTTACTCAGATCACCCTTTGAAAAATATTGAATTTTGATTTCATTCCCGTTGTACACCCGGTTTTTCCAAAATTTCCTCACCTTCTCCTTTCCAAAAACCCAAGCCCCCAAACCACAACAAGCACATCCAAACAATCCCTCCACTAACCACCACCACCTCCAAATGACCCTGCCACCAACCACCACCTCCCTGCCATAACTCTCCCCAACTCTCCAATCCTCACTTCCCCATCCCAAACGCACCTTCAAATGGATATTTGAAAGCCCTAGTCCTGATTTGGACCCCCTTTAAAATCCTAATTGCTACCTGAGAGGGAGGGCAAGATTGCGTTCTGGAGATGGTATGGAGGATGAGATAGGGCTGCAGTGTCGAAGGAGTTGGTTATGGAGGGTGGGGGAAGGTGTTTGCAAATGGCGGAGTGAGGAGGAGAGGGGGTAGTTCGTGGCAAGAGGTGGGGCTCCAAGGAATTAAAATGGGAGTGCCAATAGAGAGGCCGCCATTATAAAATGCATGAAAGCCTCCCTGTCGGTCAAAAATTGAGAAGGGAACAAAGATGGCATCCGCTTCTGCATCCCAGATTGTTGAGAAATTGAATCTGAAGCCCCTCCCAGAGATGAGAGATCCTTGTGTCACTCTCTCCAAATCTCACCTTCCCTCCCACGGTAAGTCAGCTTTATCCTCTTCCTATCTTCTGGCTCTGGCTCTGGATGTCTTTGAATTTTTTCTCCCATCCACCATTTTAAAGTTGATGCGCATATGTATACATTGGGTGTGAATTGCTATTTCTGTTTATAGAACTGTTATGCTGTTTTCAAATTATTTATGTAGGATCTAGTTCTGGATCATCTGAAATTGGCCCAGTTAATCTCGTTCCTTTTCCCTACGTACGGAATCTTTGGTAGTCTCGGATTGGGGAATTGATAATTTCACCTTTTTGAGTTCATACATGGAGGACGCTCTTGTTCTGTTTGCCTGCCATGCTTTCTGGTTTGGATTTTTCTCATTGAACGTAAGGCCTTGTTTGGATTAAGGATTGGGTGGAGGAAACGGAAATGGAAATGACACTTTGAATAGGATTGTTTGAGGTACCCTATGAGTGTATTTTTTCTTGGACACCTGAAATAGAAGAATACTACGTATTTTTTTATTATTTATGTTAAAATTAAATTGTTGCGGCCTGTTGAGGTAACCAGGATGTGCGCTACTAAGGCTGTGTTTGGATTAAAGATCTGGTGAAAAAAAAGGCAAAGGAAAAAGTGAATGGATTCAATAGCTCATTTTAATCTTTCTTTTATTAATTTTTCTTTTCCCAACACAACTCTCTCCCTGAATTCTTGGGATTTTGGGACTTTACTTCTTTGGGTTGTATTTGAACTCCCAACAAGTTTCTAGAATTGGATTTGCTTTCATTATTATCAATTTTTCTTTTAAAATTCTTAATCATGATGGGTTCAAAGTTCAAACGATCAAAAGCAGTCATACTTGAATGGATGGATTTAATTAACTTACGTTGCCACCTGATTTTTTTTCTCTCTTAGAAAAGGGAAACAACTCCTCTTGTCCAATACCATGGTAAGATTGCAAATTGCTATGGGATCAATAGAAATATATATGGTAACATATCATTGATACTTATAAAACCAGGAAATTTGAGAATCCTCGTACTAGCTGGAAATTTAGCTTTAAATCTTAAAAAAGAAAATAATGAGAGAAATCTAAATTTTATTCCTTCATTAAATGATATTGATTTAATCTGTATTGCATCTGGACTCGTTTTAGTTATTTTTTTTCCCATCAAAATCCTTATTGAGGCTTCTCTGCAGGCAATACGTGCATTTCCTTCTTGCTACCTCTGGGAGTGTATCGCGCATCCATCGTATACCATTTGGTGAAACCTGGCATTTTTGTATGGTAGAACCTATGACTGCACATTCTACAACCCCATATAGTTCACTTTTCCTTCCGGGTTTATTTTCATTCCCTTCATTTTATTATACCACCACCATCTTCTCTTTCAGGTACTAGAAATGAATGACAAAGAGGGTCGTATCAAGTTGGCAATCCGTTCTGCCCTCATTTCACGCTTTCCGAAGTATGAATCCCTCATTCGTTTACTCACCTTTGCTTAGTGAATGAATTTTAGGTTTGAACTTTACAAAAGGAAATGTATTGGCTTCGTTGGTTTTCCATGCAACTCCTTCCGCTGTTTCAAATTCATAACCCATATGCAGGGGAATTCCACCAGATGGACCTCATCTATTCAAAAAAAAAGAATCACGTCTTGATGTTGAATTGTGCTGTTTGCTATCCACGACGTTGAATCTTTGTACCGTCTCTTTTTCATATGTATTTCCATTTCTGCTATGGAGGCTGGAGTCATGCACATATTCCTATGAAAATCTACATTGGTTCCAATGAAAAAGAATAAAGAAAACGGCAAGAAAAAAAGAGATCAAGTCTGTTAACAAGATGCTGTCATGGAATGATGTGATTTTCCCAAATTGTTTCGCTGATGCTCAACCACCTATCAGTCTTAAAGACGAAACCAGCTCAGAAGGAGCGGTATGTAGAGCCATCGGCGAACAGGGATCGGGTTTAACTTCTATATCGATACGCATCAGTTTCTTTTAGTTGGGGGTAAATTGCACCAAACCTCTCCCGAGTTTTTTAACTAAGCCACTCTCCCTCCCGAGGTACTGGAAATTATGACCCTCTCCCTGAGGTGAAATTATATGCATAGCACTTGCCCCTGCTGTTTAGTGGACGTCTGATACGTTAGTGGGATCTCGCTGACATCAACCACAAAATACTTTACTTGTCTAAAATGCCCTTGAGCTGCTAGTTGCTGATTGTGTCCATCAAATAGTTGTTAGAACCTCATTTTTGATTTAGAACCTCATTTTTGATCAAATTTTTTTCATTGTTTGATCAAAATTTTATACTTTTTAGTTCTATTTGTTAAGAAAAAAATGAAGACATAAAGATTTTGTTCAAATTTGTAAACTAAATTAGTAAGTACAAAAAAAAAAAAAATTATCAAGTAAAAGTGTTTTTTTATTTTTAGAGAATTTTATTTATCATTTGATCAAAATTTTTATTTTTTTGATTTCACTTGATGAGGGAAATCTGAAAATGTAAAAAAAAATTAATCTAAAATTTTTATTCAAATTTGCAAACCAATTCACTTGGACAAAAAAATAGTTAATTCGTAGAGTAAAAATGATTTTTTTTTTGTTTTTAGTGAACGTCTTTTATTGTTTGATCAAAAAATTATATTTTTTTCATTCCACTTGACAAGAAAAAAAATGTTAAAATCTTATTCAAATTATCAAAAAGTTCATTGAGGACAAAAAAGATTAAATAATTTGTCGAGTATAAATGATTTTTTTCGAGTTTTTTCATTTTTAGTGGATTTTTTTTCTTATTGATCAAAAGTTTATTCTTTTTCCGTTCTACTTAACGAGAGGAATCTGAAAATGTAAAAAAATTGTTCAAAGTTTGCAAAAAAGTTTATTAAGAACAAGCAATTTAGCAAATTTATGAATTGATTAAATTCACTAAGGATAAAAAATTAACTAATTTATAGAAGACTTCCCAACAAAACTATCTTCAATTCATGGATTCTTGTATAAAACAAATAAGGGGTATTTCAGTCATTTTGCTCATGCGATTTGCCAGTGTTCACCAACATAGTCTTTAGGGGAGGCCAGTGTAATTTTTGGTACCTCAGAAAGGGGAGTCCTTTAATTAGAAACCTCAGGGGAGGTTTGTGTAATTTTTACCCTTCATTTTTTAGTAACTGAGACATAGGGGCATCATGTTTTTTAGGATGTTTTGTTGCCCTTAAAAGGTGGTGGTCCACACGTCAAGAACGTTGTATATATATTATATATATATATATATATATTGCAAATGTTTTTAGTTGCCATCCCTGCTGATATCCTAAGAAGCCCATGCTTCCTATTGAGTCCTTGTGATGAGAATTCCTTTTCTTGTATGTTGATCTTTTGCCTTGGTGAAGCTTGCTTATCCTGGGTAAAAGCAGAACCTTGTGAAAACACCCAATTCAGTGCAAATATATCCAATAATCAACATGTCTGTGTAAAGCTTCTGATATTCCCTTCCCAAATACCCACTACCGACCTTACCTTTTGTTGGATCCAGCCCAATTGGAGCGCCACCTATTGAGCCCAGCCCAAGCCCATAACCTTACATTGCTTCCTTCTTCTAAGCCACATAGGTGTGCTATGTCAGAGACAAAGTCTTGTAGTGCGGAGAGAGAAAGAAATGAAGAGAGAGAAGGAAAGCTGCATGATGTCGAATTTGTTGAAGGATGCCTCTCCATTGGTCAAAGCTGGAGCCAACCTCCTCTATATAAGACTCTGTTGAGAGAAGAGCAAGGTGTGAGAGAAAAGAAGTGAACAGTGTAGAGAAATTCTGTAAGAGTACAGAGAGGCTGTGAGAAAAGAGAGCACGATGAGAGATGAGATGATTGAAAGTTGAGTGTGATCTCCTCCTTGTATCATTGTAATTCATTCCTAGAGTGAAGATCAGATACCTCTCCGTGGATGTAGGGCCTTGTTGCCGAACTACGTAAATCTGTCTTGTGTGGTGGTTTATGTTGGAGAAGAGTGACTGGTAACTCGTTTTGGGCACAACCCCTTCAAGTTTAAATTCAAGCTTCCGTCGAAACATGGAAGAATCTTAACTAAAAGATCACAAACATGAAACGAAACAGAGAGTTGGGGATACTCAATACAGGTTCGAGCTAGGAGTGGAAGTGTACATCGAACCAGTTAACTCAATGATTTTGGCCACAAAGAAATACTTTTTTCTCTTTGTTCCATATTTGAGTCCTACACAGTGTCAAACCATAAAGCCCTCGCTTTCATCTGTAAAATAGTCATAGATGCACAACCTGGATCCATGCTCATTATATATACACACATATATTTGAGGCCATCACGGCAATGCCCAAAAGCACTAAATAGTCTCTCATCATGCACGACCCTTATTTAGTTTTTTTCTTCTTTTTCCGTAAGATTGGATTGGATTCAGATCATGACGTCTCCATAATTGCAATTTTATTTTGTGAAGTAGACGTCGTGGTGGATGCAAGAAACTTTGGTTATTTAGCGTAAATAACTAGATTGCTACTCTGAATGAAAATTCTGAGGCCCAAACCCCAAACCATAAAAACTGAGCTGAATAATTTCTGGAGAACAGTTGGTTTGAATCAGGGCCTAATTGAATTGTTTGGACCTTATTTCAAATCATTTAAATCAATGATGATGGCTATCTAGCCATTCCATTGATTACTTGCACCTAAACGGATTGTTCAACATGTCTGGCATTGAAAGGATTGTGAATGGCTAATTTTGCTCAATCCATTCAATTCTCTGACTCTGTACTTTAAGCAATTATGACTGGCAACCCATCAACTTTATTTTTGAATACGTACATCTTTGAACTCTTGAGTAAAGTGAAGCGTGTTTAATTCCCGTTTAGAATGGGACAGGACATATGCTGTGTATGTAATAGGAGTTAGTTTAGGAATTAGTCTTTATGAAGCTTCGGTGAGAAAATATGCAGCCTAGGTGCCTATAAAACATTCCGTCAATTCTAACACGGAAAATTTCACGTTCTCACTTTACTTAAGAATTCAGGTGGAGTATCCAATAATGAAGTCGATCCGGTGTAAGTGATAATCTTAAA
>CM018899.1:20503249-20505749 GCA_009663005.1 Actinidia chinensis
AATAAGAACTACACCCACTAGTAGTACAAGTGCATTCTACAGTCCTTGACCTACCCACCCACCCTCCATGGTTGTTCAATAGCTAGCCTTACACAAATACCAAAATTATAAATATTAGCAATTCTAAGAACTCTACTTTATACTAACAAATTGTCAAATTATAACTAAAATTATTATTTTTAACTAATCACTTTTCAGCTGATACAAGCTTTTATCAGCTCTATTCTAACTCTATTATTTTTTTTATACACAATCCAAAATATTTAAGAACACTTTTGGTAAATAAATGATAAAAATAGTGAGTATAATAACGAATATATATCAACAAATTTGATAAGAAATCTAGGCAATAATATACTATGATAGGCTTGAGCCAATCTGATATATTGGACATTGTTAGAGTTTTTTTGTAGTCCAATTTAACAAAAATGTTGGTTTGTTAGTGGTGTGTTGATATTAGCTTTAAGAGATTATTCTAAAAGATACGAATCGTACAAAAACCTAAATAAAAATCATACACATCACATAAACAAATAACCTTTATATACTTTATTCAGAGTTTGTTAGGTTTACGATCATTGCAACTGTTTTTACTGTATTATCAAGTTGCACACACCACCACATCACATATTTATTGTACATTTGATATATATTGGTGCTTATGGTATAAGGTCTATGTATGAATAAATAATGGAGAATGAAAAAGCAAATGAACAGTACTGGCTCAATCCATTGAGATAAAAGCTCCGTTTTGCACCAACTTTTTTAGCTTTTCGGCTTTTTTTTAAGCTTATAAGCAAAAAAACAGTCAGAGTTGACTTTTTTACTTTTATTTTTATTTTTTTATATATTTTTAGTTAAAATAAAGCCATAAAAGCAAAAAAAAAAACAAAAAAATCTTGACTTTTTAAGTAACAAATTTTAAAAAAAAATTAATTTTTAAGCATTACTAAACGGCGCCAAAATATGTATGTGGGGGTTGAAGCACCATAAGAACATGATTGTGATAACTCCAGTCCCACGACTATAGCTAGCTATTTTTGGTAATTTAGTTGTTATGATCAACTCGGAAAATATGAAAAATTTGTTGTGTATCTGGTTGTTTGTTAAAAGGATGATGTCACATTTTTGTAAACAATGCATTTAATTTTTTGAATGTTTTATTTATTGAGAAGGTCATTAATACTCAGAGAAGAGATTATACATACATGCATTTACTAAAATAATGTTCAGAACCACTAAAGAAATAACAATTAATCTACAACATGGTGAATATCCAACTAATAAGCGTAACAATTACATAATTAATAATCAGTAGAGCAGATTTGATCCACTTTGATACATTCCGTTCCTTTTTCCCATACAAAAGTACCACATTCACATTCCTTAATCCTACCCACTTAAATAAATATATTTGAACAAAATAATAGAAGGTCTACCAAAGAAAAAATCATTCACTATAAATACGATTAGGAAAGTCCACAGTAAAAGAGATGGAGGAGGTGCATTGGAGAAACTATATAATCGTTACATAGGCCAACCCAATTAATGGTTAGAGCCGCAAATTGAGCCGGGTTGGGTTTACCCTACCCGCTAACAAGGTAAGCTGTCCAAGCTGCCACGGTTCGGGCTGAGAGCCCAACCCCTACATTACCAGTCCGGGTTTAACCATCCGTTAATCCGAAACTCTAGCCCAGCCGACCTATTATCCCCGTACTGCTACATGTAACCAGTCCGGGTTGGGCCCAGCCCGTTTTTTTTTTTTTTAGTTTAAAATTTTTTTTTTAAGTTTACTTTTTTATAAAACAACCCATAACAAGCAAGATACAGTTGGAACTTCTTCATTTTTAAATTTTTTTATCAAATACATTGTATGGAAAACTTAAAACATGAAAAGTTATAAAAAATTAAAAATGAAAAGATATCTTGGTATCGATACTGTAGAAGATCTAATATATAGGATGGCAAACATCTTTTAATTTTTTTAATTTTTTCGTCAAAAATTTTTAATCAATCCTTAACACTTTAATTTAAATAAACAAACACTCGGACGTGATAGAATATCGTTACCTACAGGATTTTTAAATTGACGATTATATATTCTCAATTGCAAGCAGGTGTTTTAGTTCCGCCATTATCCAAAAGTAATGGCTAAAAAAATATATATTTTGATACTAAATTCTTGTAAAACATTCATAATAGATAAGAAAATATTTTGGGCATTTGTGGGTATTCAATATTGCGGTAACCAATAATTCTTTTTTGTAGAGTTTCAATAGTAATCAAATGTAATGTGCATAGAATATAAAAATGAAGTTGAGTTTTAGCTTTTCCACATATCAAGAAGTGCAAGATATTGGTAAATTTTTGTGTACTAGTTTCATTACTTAATTGATTTTTTTTGAATTTGAAAAGTTTGAAACAAATCGCTTCTACCTTGTTGTCCTAGAAACTGACCGAAAATTGATGATTTTTTTACAGAATTTTGTTGAAAACGTTC
>CM018899.1:20608249-20610749 GCA_009663005.1 Actinidia chinensis
ATTCGGTTTTAAATTTCCGCTAATAGTCGAACCGAATTATTTTTTTAACTTCTTAAATATATAACTTCCTTAAATTGCTTCATTCATTAGTCAATAAAATTACTCATGAGAAGGAAAGCAAACTCTATACTTTTAGATTATATTTTGCAGAATTCTTGACCAGATGGCAGTGGCAGTAACAGTAACAGTACAGTGCGTAAAATTAATCCACTTTAAGAGTCTTTATGTTTTAAAATGATGGAAGACAAGAATCATCACACCATTCACATTAATTTTCTGTGCAACTTAATTTATCAAAACAAAAATTGCGCAAGTTTAGGCTCCATTTGGATAGACGACGATTTCAAATGAAGGGATATTCAAAAAAAATAACTCAAATTTAGATAGGATGGTTTGTAAATGGATTTCAACATTGAGGTTTGAAGCTGTTTGAAGCTTTGTCATGATAGATTTAAATAATTATTTAATAAGAAGCATGAAGAATTCATGACTATAAATTTTGCAGTCTCTTTGTTGCAGAGAGAGAAACGAGTGTGTTGGATAGAAAAAGGGTAAGTGTGTAAATGCTGCCCAGCCCAAGTCGATCGCCTTTTTATCATTTTCCGTTTCGTAATTGTTTATAGTTTTCATTCCCACCCCTCCCCCGTGTCCCAGCCACTCGCCTTCTCCCACAACACCGACAACCCCCTTCCTCCATCGACTCCTCTCCTCTGAAAGCTCACAAACATGTTTTTCTATTTTTTTTTCATGTGTCTTCAGAACATGGGTACAGTATTACAGCTTTCTTGTGTTCAAAAAATCAATGAACATTTTCATATTTTCTATTGTCAAAAAAATTAAAACTAGTAATGTGTCTTCGGAGCTGTTCTCTAATTGCAGATGGAACATCTTCAAGGAAAAACACATGTAAGATTAGCAGCAATTCAATATCAGTTGAATGTTATTCAACTTCCATTTGCACACATAATGTAGTGCCAAATTAGCCACGTCATTTCAAGACAATTGTTATCTTCTTATACTTTCAGAAAATATTAAAGCTGGCCTGGCCACTTTAGATGGGAATAACTGTTCAGAACTAACCTTTTCCTAAATGTTGTTGTTAGCATGAGTTTTTCGAACTACAACCTTTTGAGGGTGATTAATAGTTACAACCTTTCTACCCTAGCAAGACCTAATTAAATATCTCTGTGATTAATGCTGACACTTTTCTTTCAGGTAATGGTCCTTATGGACGAGAAGAACCAGTCAACTAAATGCATAGACATTGATTCACGCTAACAACATCCAGGACTTTAATTTTCAAATGCAGTGCCTCAGATCAAACACATCCGGGAGCAAAAACTGATGCTTGTGTGAAGAAATCTGGCCTGCAAATAACATAATCGCTTACTATTCACAGTTCTCTAATGCACTTGTTACAGCAACATGATCTGGGATTCACGAGGTTGTAGAAGAGATTGTGGATTTATTTCTCACCTTAATTGGGGAGACAAACACGGAATGTTATAGCATATTTCAACATGCAATAATACACCGACATAAAAATGTTTTCAACCTCGTATATCAGATTCGGGGCCTTAAAAAACTTGGGATGAATGTCATCGATGAATCTAGAGAAAATATACTCTCCACTTGGCTGAACGAATCACACCTTCAAAGAAACTCAATCGTGCTCCAGGTGCAGTTCTGCAGATGCAGCGTGAGGTACAATGGTATAAAGTAATACATACAATTATTTCTTTCTATTCTCCTTGTGATTACAGCCACATCTGTTATTTTTGTGTGGGTTTGTTTCATCCATAGAATTATAGCCTAAATTTTAGGTTAAACAAGTTTTCAAATTTCGTTCAGAATGGATAGAGTATTGCCCACACTGCAGTTTCTAATTCATTCAATGGTTTATTGTGTGTCGTAAACGTATTGTTTATCTTATTCAAAAAAAAAAGATTTAAGAGAGTTGCCAAACAATAATGAAGAAACTTTTATTGTTAAGAGAGGTGATTTTCTCCATGCTCTCCCCAAGAGGTTGATAATTGGTTTGGTTTCCCTATTCCTCTCCGCAACAACCATGACGGTAGCCTTCAGTGACATACTCTATCTTGTGGTTGGCCGCAATAAGGCATGGGTACTTAGAAATCGCATGAATAGATAAAATTTTACAAGATGTCTTGGTGGGATCCACTTTTAAAATATTCTGTCCACGGCGGTTATGCTGATTCAATATCCATAACATTTATGAAGGACCAGGCTTCACTATCTAATGTTCAACATTTTGAGCTTTACAGTAAAACTCATGAGCTGTGGCCAATCCTGAAACTGTTCAAATTACAGGACCCGTTAAGAATGTCGTCCATGTAAAAAATCAAATTGATTGAATATCAATAACCACAACATTAGTAGATTTTTGTCTGGATAGCACACTTAATTTTCAAGATAGACCATCCATAATTTAAGGATAAATGTGATTTTTTATGTTAGATCAGACTCAATCACTCTTTTT
>CM018899.1:20615749-20618249 GCA_009663005.1 Actinidia chinensis
ACGGTTTTGCTTATCCATGCTAAATCTCTTTCAGCCACTTGTCGACGTAGTCGGCTTGTGATAGTGTCCATTCTTTTGGCTCTGTCTCTAGTAATCCGCTACCAAAGTATCATCTTCGCAGGACCCAAGTCCTCATTGAGAACTCTTGGATCGACTCTCCTTCAGTTGTTAATCTCCATCATGCTTGATCCTGCAATAAGCAGTCATCCACATTATATAAGAGCGAGAAGAATATATGATGTTTGAAACTTATTTGAAATAGCAACAATGGTCAGATGGCAGCTTGGTACACCATGTCAGATGAACCCATCCAAACTTGATGCTCACCACTGTTCTGGGTTGCGTGTTTCAAAACCATACAAGTCGTCTTAAGCGTGCAACACCATATTCCTCCTTGGCCCCTTTCTTCATAACCCTCTGGTGTCTCATATAGATGTCTTCATCTAGGATCCCCATGAAGAAATGCCCGTTTTTACATCTAGCTGCCTAGATGCAAGTCTTCCACTGCCACAAGACTCAAGATTGTCCGAATGGTGATAACTTCACAACAGGAGAGAAGATTCTGTAACATTACACTTGCCTTTGCTTGAAATCCTTTTGCAACCAATCTAGCCTTGTACCTTTTCGACCCATCAGGCTTTCTTTCAAGCTGTAAACCAATTGTTATCCAGGGTTTTCGTACCCTTAGGCAAACTCACCAAATCCCATGTTGGTAGTTGTGAGGGAGGTCCATCTCATAATCCATGGCTTAGCTCCCACTTAACCTTTGCCTCGGTTTTCACTGCTTCCTCATAACATTCTGGTTCACCATTGTATGTAAGTAGCAAGTACAATTGTAGAGATGACATATAACGAGTTGGTAGTGTCTGATTCTGAGTTGTCTGTCGATCTTCTCAACACAGGATAGGGGGAGGGAACTTTGGGGGAAAGGGGGGTTTTTTTTTCTAACGGTATGTTTTGATCTCTAGGATCAATACATCCTTTTTAGAAAATCTCCTCAAGTCTGCAAACTCCTTACTTTTGCTGCTTCTGTCGGCTCATTCATCATGTCCTTGTACATGGCATTCCATTGAACACCAAATCTCTTAATCATTATGACTTTGCGAATTTTCGATGTTCACAAAAAACGATAGCCAAAGTCATTTATCCAATAACCAATTGAAGATAAACTATTGATTTGGATCAAGCGTGGGACCTGTTTTCTGCATCAATTATGAAATATGAGGACACAAACAAATATTTTTAGATGAGATAAGTTTACCTCCTTTCCTGTCCAAGCTTCTTGGGGCAACCCACAATTCAAACAAACTGAGGGTCCTCGGTTTGATAAGATACAGCCGTGCTCACAGCATCTGCCCAAAATTATTTTGGCAAACCAGCATGTATCCTCATAAACCGTGCACGCTCTGTGATAGTTCTGTTATGCGCTCGGCAAATCATTATGTTGTGGATTCCTAGGAACCGTCTTATGTCTCTGATTGATTCCATTCATAGCGCAGTACCTTTCGAACTCATCACTGCAAACTCTCCACCATTGCTGACCTCAAGCATTCAACTTAGACCTGTCTCCTTCTCAGTAGTAGCTCTCCATTTCTTGAAACACATCAAATATATTGATTTTTGTTTCAAGAAATACACCCATAGCTTTCTACTAGCATCATAAATGAATGTGACAAAGTAAAGGGATCACCAAGGAACTTACTTTAGCTGGTCCCCACACATCATCGGTGTGAACAAGCCCAACCGTTCGGCGCTTATGGCTCTGAACGTTCTTTGAGAAGCTGACTTTCTTTTGCATTCCAATAGACACAATCCTCGCAAAATTCCAGATCTAGTTGCTCAGTCCTCGGCAATTCCATTTGTGATCATGGCCTTCATGACTTTCTCACAATCAGGTCCAAGCCTCAAGTGCCATGTAGTTGAACCTGGTCGGATGAAAGCAGCTTGCAAAGTACCGTGTTCGTCCTGGACGTAACATAAAGGGTTCCTGTTCTCCCATGTGCCATCACCAATAGCACCCTTTCGTCACCTTCCATGAAAATCGTCATAAAAGATAGTCTTGCATCCGAAGTTGCAATTGTCCAACAGAAAGATCAGAAGATCCTTTTCAAATTGGGAACGTTCTACGTCTCAAGCGTAGAGTCGTCCATTTGTCAGGCTAATCTGCACTTCTCCCTTTCCAATATGGAAACAAGGTTCATCATCTCCGAGATATACTTTTTCTCGAAGTCACCTTCACATAATTGTGGAGAATATCTTTCTGGTAGGTGCGTGAAATGACGCGCCTGGTCTACTATCCAAACATCGTCGTGTTGTAGCTACTTGATAGAACTAAAGCTTTCCGAATTCCATGTCAGAGACGTTAACAGAGTTGTTACATCTCTATCCCGGCATGCTTCTTTGGCTTTTGCAATGTTTTGCGAAATGCCCCTCTTCCCACAATTGTAGCATTCGGCATCTTCTCTCGTAGCCCTTTGGATTCCCCCCCTTGATGTGAGCG
>CM018899.1:20623249-20625749 GCA_009663005.1 Actinidia chinensis
ATTGTTGAAATTTACCCAGTTATAAATGACACGCATTTCGCTTGCGTCACCCCCTCAATTATTAAGTGATGGACATGAAAAAAACGGATCTCACGTGGACTAACCATTTATAATATAAATTACAGCTCATTTTAAATCTTAAAACTATTTTTCACTATTGAAATTCATTTGAATTAATCTAATGGTTGAAATCTATTATTCTCAAATGTGTGGAATACACATAAATTTTTATTTAATGGATAAAAAAATTTTAAATTGAGTATATTTTTTACTCATTAAATCATTTTTTAATAGAATTCACACAAAAAAATTAAAACACTTCTTTCTTTCTCCCTTATTTCTCCCAAACTAGCAAAACGTTTTCTATTTTGTAGCAATGTATTTCTTTGTATATGTATGTAATGTGTTTTTTATCTGACGTTTATATTTTATTTATTTTTTAGATTGTAAAAGTCTAATAAGTATGAATTTTTTTTTGGAGAATTACACTGACCTCCTCTGAGGTTTGCCTTTAATACACAAAACACCCCTGATGTTTGAAAAATTACAATGACTTCCCCTGAAATTTGTAAAATTATCTTCTTAACCCCTGACACCACTTTTCTCCCTTTTTTTCTTACAAAAAAACTTACCAAAAATGTCCCCCCACTCTATCTCTCTCATCCATTCTCTCTCTCCCCCTCTCTCTCTCGTTATTACCCCTTTTATTTTGATTTTTTTTACTTTTTATTATATTTTTTTAATACTTTTTGATAATTTTTTTAAACAAAAAAATGAATTCTTTTTGTTATTTTTTTTTGTATTCTTCTATTTGTTTTACTTTTTGATTATTATTTTTCTTTATACCAGTAATTAATTTTTTTAAACAAAAATGAATTCCTTTTGTTATTTTTTTATGTTTTGTACTCTTCTATTTTTTTTATTTTTTACTTTTTATGTTATTTTTTCTTTTTAAACCCTTTGATAATTTTTAATAAACAGGAAATTCCTTTTTGTTATTTTTTTTCTTTTATACTCTCTATTTTTTATTTTGAACTTTTTTATTATAATTTTTTATTAATACCTTGATAATATTTTTAATAAAAAATGAATTCCCTTTTTGTTATTTTTTATTTTTTGTTTGTACTCTTTTATTATTTATTTATGTGATTTTTTTTTAATACCTTTGATTAATTTTTTTAATAAAAACCTTAATTTTTTTTGTTATTTTTTTTAATTTTTTCCTTTTTGTACGCTTCTATTTTTATTTTTATGTTTATTGTTATTTTATTATTTTTACTCTTCTATTACTTTTAAAGGGTTACAAAAAAGAAAAAAAAAATAAGAAAAAATTAACAAAAGTGATTCATTTTTGTTAAAAAAAAATAATCAAAGGGTATTAAAAAAAAATAATAAAAAAATAAAAAATAAAAAATAGAAGAGTACAAAAACAAATAAAAAATAAAAAATAAAAAAGGGGATTTATTTTTTATTACAAATATTAATCCCAAGGGTATATTAATAAAAAATAATAATAAAAAGTTAAAAAATTAAAAAATAGAAGAGTACAAAAAGGAAAAAATAGAAAAAAATAAGAAAAAGGGATTCTTTTTTAAAAAAAATAATCAAAGGGTTTTAAAAGAAAAAAAATAACAATAAAGTAAAATAAAAAATGAAGAGTACAAAAAGGAAAAAAAAAAAAAAATAGAAAAAAAATAAGAAAAAGGGGATTCATTTTTAAAAAAAATAAATCAAAAGGGTTTTAAAAGAAAAATAACAATAAAAAGTAAAAAAAAAATGAAGAGACAAAAAAAAATAAAAAAAACTAACAAAAGGGGATTCTTTTTGTTAAAAAAATAATTCAAATGGTATTAAAAGAAAAAACATAATAAAAAGTAAAATAAAAAAAAATAGAAGAGTACAAAAAGAAAAAAAATAATAAAAAATAGAAAAAAAGAAATTCATTTTTGTTAAAAAATTAATCAAAAAGTATTAAAAAAATAATAAAAAAGTTTAAAAAAAATAAAAAAGAAAAGGTCTTTTGTAAAAAAAGAGAGAGAGAGAGGGGGAGAGAAAAAAGGATGGAGAGAGAGAGAGAGAGTGGGGGCATTGTTAATTTATAAGCATAAAAGAGGGAAAAGTGGTGTCAAGGGTTGGGAAGATAATCTTCAAACCTCAGGGGGGAGGTCACTATGTAATTTTTCAAAGTGACGATGCTTTAGTATAAAGACACAATTCAAAGGAGGTCAGGGTATGTAGATTCTCTTTTTTTTTTTTTTTACATATGAAGTCCATGACACCAACAATTACTAGTTTTACATAAGTTTCCAAAAAATTATCTTTGTAGCGTCCAATCCATGACCATGATTGGCGAATTGGTAGACTAAACACATCCACCGGCCAGGTTAATCTATCCACCCACCCAGCCACCCACCCAGCCCACAGAAGCAGACAAAGCAGCTCCATAAAAATATATGGGCATCTTGACTACGGGCTAAACACCGAATCTCCTCCAATAAAA
>CM018899.1:20660749-20663249 GCA_009663005.1 Actinidia chinensis
CAAAATCAGCTAATGGTGGTGTGAGATTGCAGTTGGACAATATAGAATACTATTTTAAACATGAACAAAAAACACGTCACCCTATCAAACTCACCAAAAAAAGCCCAACTCCTTCAGTAGGTGAAACCGTTAAACCGATGAGAGTAAAAAATAGGTACATAAATTATTAATAAAAAATAAAAAATAGTGAGGAAAGATCTTCAACTACTTAGAAGTTATTAATAGATGAAATTAAGACGACCGTAACTGGATGGGCTTACCAACCCAAAAAGACGACTAGGTGCGTGGAAGTATGAATTACGACTTATACCCCTGTACTTTACATAAAATCTCACTTTTTATCTTTTACGTTCAATTATTATCAGTAATTATCTTATACTTTAGGTCAAGTGTCCATACCTTTCATTCATTTAAAAATTACACGGCCTTTGTCCATGAGGGCATATATGGCCTATTTCTATTACTTAATCAAATGAAAAGTGAAAAGTGGACAGAAGGCCACTTCACACTTGACCTAAAATATAATGGATTAAACTGATACAATAAAAAAAAGAAAATAAAGTGAAAGGGTTAAATGGATAATTTTCTAAACGAGCATTACTAGTAATTTCATATTATATAATTTCGGCACTCTAATATGAAAATTAATATTCCATTTTCAATGTATATTAATTTTATATTAATATATATTCGTCTTTCTAAAATTAAAACATTGTGTATGTCTCTAATTTTAATCTTAAAAAATACTAACTTTGTGAGATAAGCCTCATTAAAAAGTCCGAAATCTATGGCTCCGGCCCAGTTCGGTCCATGGCCCAAAAAATTAAAATTAAGGATAGTATGAAATGTGTTTGGGTCCAAATTTGAAGCCCCTGGGCTGGTTTATGGCCCGGCCAATAACAAATCCGTAAGCTCGGCTCGTGAGTTGACTTGTGGCCCAACTCGAAGATATTAATTTTTTTATAATATTTTATATTTTATATATAAAGAATCAATATTTATGAATGATTTTACGTAATTATACATTATTTTTTTATTTTTGATATTTTTAATCTTTTAATTTAAAATAAAATATATTTTTTAAAAAAATATTATTTAAAAGTCGGTGGACTCAGATTCGGCCTGACCCGTAAGCCCAAGCCCCTTAAGACTTGTGGAGTGAGTTCGAGTCTTATCTTTCAAGCCCGGCTCAAATTCGACCCAGCCCATTGACCAACCAAAGTTCTTTGAATCCGATCTCGGCCAGGCTAAAATGTGCCTGGCCCATGACAACATTGACAACCCTTATTGTGAGATTTACAATTTAATGATATGCTTCAAATAAATGAATTTTTTTAAAATAATATTAGATACATTTAAGCAATCCTCGTACTATTTTTTATAATTTCTGAAATTATAAAAATAGGATAATTCACCAACTGCGTAGACCCCACCCCCATGTGGTACAATTCCATCATTTAATCCGTTATCATCTCATATAACACATCATCCCGGACTACGGTCCGCCTTACACGCGTTGATGAAAGTGCTCTCTCTAAAGTCCAACACCTTTCGTACTTCATCATCTCGGTCCGCTACACGTGGATTCCCAAGCCGAGACGGCCCTTCATTTAGCTTTATTTACTCTCGGCGGCTTTAGCTTTCTCTGCAGTGTACATTCCAGAAGCTATTAGTAGAATAATAGAATTTTACAACCCCAAGCTGTGTTTGGATAAAAGAAATTGGTTTGAGAAATAAGAAAAAAAATAAAAAAGTTGAATGGTTAAATCGTTTAATTTATTTTTTATTTTATATTATAAATTTAGAATTCAAACACAACTAAAATAAGATATAATGAGAGAGATATTAAATGCTTTGGGACCACATGTGGGCCCATACTAGGATCACTATTTACTTATTTTTAGTTTTTTATGATTTTCTTTTTTCTTTTTTGTTTTCTTGTTCATGGTTAACATAACCTAATGGTTAATAATAACTCGGATTTTCACGAAGTATACTTTTTTAATGTCAAAATATTTCTTTCAAAAAATTTGAAACAATTAAATTTTTTTTAAAAAAAATATTAATTTTATAATAGTATTTTGCTATTCGTTACTAATAAGTTCACATCGGAGATAATGGCGTCACTCTAATATGCAAATCAATATTGCATTTTAATGTATATTAATTATATATATTATATAATATATATATATATATATATAGTATATATATATATTATATTTGTTCTTTTTCAAAATTAAAACATGGTGTATATCTCTAATTTCAATGTTAGAACATGACGGCCTTTGTGAGATAAACCTCATCAAAAAACTCAGGACCCATGGCTCAGAGAGTTCAAGCCCGGCCCAAGCCCAGGATAGTATGAGTTGGGCTTGGGTTCAAGTTTAAAGTTTGTGAGCCGGCTCATGACAAATCTTGTAGGTCGGTCAGTGACCAACTAAAGGTTGTGTAGGTTCGGTCGTCAGCCCCCAACTCAAAGGTATTAATTTTTTTATAA
>CM018899.1:20700749-20703249 GCA_009663005.1 Actinidia chinensis
GGCTGCAAATGAACCGAGCCGTTCTTAAACGGGTCGAGGCCTCGGCTCGGTAAGGCTCGTTTAAGCTCGGTTTATTAAGTAAATAAGCGAGATCCGAGCTCAATTTTTGCTCGTTTTGTAACGAGCCGAGACCCAGCTTGTCAGGGCTCGACTCGATAGGCTCGCGAGCCAGGGGTATATAAGGTAAGTTAGTATTTTAGGGGTTCAACTTTCAATCTAAATCTTTTTTCTCAATTCTCTCTCTACAATCTATAACAACAGATGGCCCTTCCAGCAATCCATCGTCCTAGAGCCCCGAATTGATTTCGTCCTAGCACAATGCACAACCACCCACCCTCGTGTTTCCTTTTGTACCCTTTTCGTACCAACCCCCCCGCCACCCCCCCCCCCACCCCTTCTCAGATCTGATCAGCATCCACCCCAATTAAAATATCAAATGGTTGTTAATGCCCTTCACCCTCTCTCTCCACTTTGATTGTTTGAGTCTGTGATGATGTTTTTTTTATCAAAATCGGGCGATTGAAGTGCCGATTGTGGGACTCAAGGTCTCGTGAGATTTGGGTTTTCGCTCTCCTGGAATTGTGTTGTCGGCAGACATGGGGCTCAATTTGTCTGTATGGCGAATTTGAGCCTCACTTCATTCTCTCTGGTTTATGTGGTGATTTGTGTGTTTTGGATTTTTTGGCGATTCGTATTTGCGATTCATGGTTTTGATATCCTCCTAAAAACACATCAACACCCCACGCCTCACTTCCTGAAATTTGAGCTCGTCCTCGCCGAGCTTACTCGTTTATTTTTATAATCGAGCTTAGTCAGCCGACTCGCCTTAAAGATTTGACGAGCGAGCTCGGCTTGATTTTTAGCTCGACTCGAGCTCGATCGTGACACTTTCTACGATTCGACCCAAACAGCCCAATACTCTACTCGACTCGGCTCGTTTGCAGTCCTACCCCCTCTAAAACTTATTATCTTGATGCTATCCGGTAGCCAAATGACCCCTTAAGTGAGTGATGGTTCATACACTCGAAGCCAAAAGAATTAGAACTCTAATACGTATTTTACAAAATTTTTACTCTTTTCGTCTCATATTGCTAGTTCATTATTTTATTTTAGGATGTCGTAAAATATATGTTCACTTTCAAAAGTGAGAAATCTTTCTCTTTCCCCTTACTTTTCTATAATACTTCAACCAAATCCTAAAGTCAGAAGCAATATTTTACCGATGTAGATGTCAAGTGGGCCTTGCCGGCATGGCACGGCACGGCATGGCACGAAAAACTCGGCACGGTACGATTCGGCACGGTATAAGTTGGTACGCACGCATGGCCGGCCTGAGCGTGCACGGTACGGGCACGGGGCACGGAAATTGTGGAGCACGACATCGAGCACGTCACGATATTTTGATTTAAACACTCACGCATGGCACGACACGATCAAAGTCCGGTCACGCACGGGCACGATATGATAGTTTACTTGGTTTGGCACGACATGGCACGACACGACACAGACGTAGTTCAAGCACGGCATGGGCATGGCATAAATGTGTCATGGCACGGCACGACTCGGAAGTGGCCAGAATAATTAACTATTATAATTAAAATCGAATTAATTAAATACATTACTTTTTGGTGCAACGACTCTACCCTAAGCCTGTAGCCACTAACCTACATTCCCAAATTAGATTCCATGAAAAAAGCCTTTTGGTGTCCAAAATATTTATAATTTGAGCATTTTTTATTGTGTTGTCTTTGAGTACAAAACGTACTGTAATTGTGCTTTAATTAAAAAATGGACACGACACAATTAAAATACGAGCACGACACGACACGATTAAGTTAGACGGGCTGACACGGCACGAGCACACGACTAAGTAAATCGTGCCAAACGGCATGGCACGATTAAGTAACGGGCCGGCACGACACTACACGATAAGTGACGTGCACGGCACGGCACGACACGAGTCACACGATTAAATTACGTGCCGGCACAGCCACGACACGATTAAGTAAGCTGGGGCCGGCAGCACGACACGGATAAAGAAAAATGGCACGACCTGACACTCTAAAAAAGACACGGCACGCGTAAAGAGGCACGACACGCACGATTAATTAACTGGTGCCCGACGGCACGGCACGAAGCACGACTGCCCGGAAGAAATGGGCACGGCAACGACACGGCAACCCTTTTGACACTCTATAACCTAGTATAATTAAAAAATCAATAAAAATTAGATATAATAATTATGTTTCTCAAAAAAATTATATTCTCTAAAATTGATGAATAATACGAAACGAAATGAGTATATTTTCCACAAATATTAGAGACTATCTTTTTTCCCATCAACAACTATCCACTTGGTTACTATTTTTTCCGTTTTGACAAAGGACAAAGAAGTTTGGCCTATGGAGATGCCCTAACTAGTACGAGGGTGGATAAAGACGAGGGGTGTGTGCATGTGTGCACTGAGTTCGGATCCTATGAAGTGGAGGACGTGTGTAGT
>CM018899.1:20730749-20735749 GCA_009663005.1 Actinidia chinensis
ATTATGGGCTATTGTAATCCTTACACATTAATTTGATATTAAAGGATAAATTGACACAATTTGATAAGTTGGGTTAGAGAACACAATATTAAGGCTCCATTTGAATGGGCTTTTTTTACTTTTGCTTAAAAAAAATAAAAAAACTGATTTGCTATTTGTTTTGCGGCTTTTTTTGCTTTTTGGATTTTTTGCTTTTTTGCTTATTTTAGTTCAAAATTGAGACTTCAAAAAAGCAAAAAAAAAGACTTTTTGGCTTTTTTGTCACTGTAGGCGGAGTCTACATGACTTTACAATGAGAGGTCGATTGTTTGGTTTTATTTAGAGGTGTCCCAAGTGGTGCCTTGCACTGCACGGCCACGGCACTGCGGGCATGGCACGAAAAACTCAGCACGTGCACGTTTCGGCACGGTATAAATTTGGGCACGGCAACGGCATTACACGGTCTGAGCGGCACGAGTACTGGCACGGGGCACGGAAATGGTGAGCCGGCACGGCACGGCACGATGTTGCTTAACAACAACGGGCACGGCATGGCACATGCACTATAAAACCCTGCACACACGGGCCGATACTATAGTTGACTTGGTTTGGCACGGCACTGCCAGCACGACACAACCGACTTAGTCAAGCACGGCATGGGCAATGGCCGAATGTTCCAAGGGCACGCACGGGTATCATTCACACCCGGAGTAGCAAGAAATGGTTAATTATTAAATAAATTAAATAAAACTTAATTAAATAAGATTACTTTTGTGGCCATGACTGCTAACCCATAGCCTTTATCCACAAAGCATACATTTTTATAATTAATGATTTCCATGTGAAAAAGGCCGTTTTATAGTCAACATATTATAATTTGGGCAGTTCTTATGTACGCACTTTCTTTTTTAGTTACAAAACTACTGTAATTAGCTTTTAATTAAAAAACGGACACGACCAATTAAAATACGAGCACGACACGACACGACACTAAGTAGAAAAACCCGGACAAACGGCACGAGTCCACACACTAGTGAACGGGCCGACACGGCATGCACGATTACAACGTAAGCGGGCTGGCACGGCAGACACGATATTAAAAGTAGACGGGCACGGCACGGCACGACACGATCACACGACTAAGTTGTGGGCCGGCACAGCACGCACGATTAAGTAGCGGCCGGCACGGCACGGTCACTGAATAATAAAATGGACGACCTTACACTATTAAAAAAGGCACGGCACGCTATAAAAAGGCACGCCCAACAACACGATTAAGTAAATGGGCCGCCACGTGCCCGGCACGAAACACGACCTGGCACGAAGAAAAGTGTCACTACGCACGGGCGGCGGCGACACCGTTTGACACCTCTATTTTTATACCCCATCGCCTTTTTTCCTTTTGTTACCTTACCACAGCTCTCTCCTCTCCTCTCATCGTCTCCTCTCTATGTTTCTTTTCATCTACGCCATACCTCTGTGCGATTCCTCATCTCAAGATGGAAGGAAAATGTTACAAAGCCACAACGAGTTTTGTACAGTGACACTACTTTTTCCACTGATTTAGACGAATTTTGCCTCAATGACTTTTCCCTTCCTCTCTCTCTTCTCCTAATATAGACCCCAATCCCTCTCTGTCTTCGTCTTGTCTGGCCCTCCCATTCATCTCTATGAACCCAATTGCCGGAGAAGACTATTTCACGAGGAACAAGTTTGACATTAAAGATATGTATCTGCTTCACGACCACGAACGAATCGGGTTTGGGGCCACAAGATATCAGAAGGGACCTTTGGCAGAAGACAATACTGTTAAACCTTTGTTTGCCACAAAGGATTGTGTCTGGTTACTAAAGCTTAATTATAACCAAATAATCCTCATGTTTAAATTTTTTTTAGCTTTTTTTAATGGTGCCAAACGTCACATGATAGCTTTTTTAAGTTCTAGTTTTTCTGTTGCTTATTTTAAGCAATTTTTTTGCTTAAAATAAGCACTACCAAACGGAGCCTAAGGAGCCAGAGAGAGGACTACGGAAAGGAAAATATTATTTACAAATTTTAAGCCTGTATTTGGATCGAAAATTTAAAAAGAGATTTTTGGAGGAAAAAAAAGTAAAATAACTTCTCTTAGTCGTGCTAATAAATTTTTTTTTTTGCCTCTACACGAATGTCAATTTCCGTGCCTCTACACGAATGTCAATTTCCCCTGCCACCTCTAGCTAATTGAAGCTTTTTTTATATATATTTTCCGTGCTTTTTCTTATATTTTTGACAATATTGATAAACTGGGAACTCAAATCACAAGCGCATACCTCGGGACAAATTTAACCCTTTTTCTCTATTGGGCCTAGTATGACACATTTTTCAATTAGATAATTTAGACAACGTTATGGTACTCAACGCGACAAATTATTTAGTGCGCTTAGAGCAAATCTTAGTGATACTCTATCATTGAAGTGATTGGTCTAAACAATAGAGTCCACTTCTTTTTGTCCGAGTAGTGTTCAACATATGCACCAGTAACAATCATTAAATAGTATAAATCAATGCTCTTAGAGCACCAAATAATCCCTTGATGTTATGGCCAGACAGATTTCAAACGCCAATCTCATACATGATGAATATATTTGGACAGAAGAGAGAATATACCATCTTTGGAACAATAATGATTTTAATTTTTACCCTTTGTTTTCTTCAATTTAAATTGGAACCCGACCAGGGACAGGTGGTAAGAGAAAAGGACTGTACTGCACTTAATTATGAACCTTGCCTATTGTGTGGAAGTACGTCATACAACGTTGCACAAAATACAGTTAATTGCAGCGTAATTCAGGAAGGAGTAGAGGAATAATTAAGGCGTATCAGATAAACTCCATATCAATTCCTTAATAATAGGACATACTCATTTTTAGTGTGAACAAAATACAATCTCTCACAAACACAGTGGTTAAATAAAAACTCAGATCGGACCAGCCGGTTGCACCGATTGAACCATAGAACCGGCCGAAGAAACTGTCCGATCAACCCCTTTAACCCAGTGAGCACATCAAACCGGACTGAACCGTCACGACCCGCGGTTCAATCGTGAACCCGTCAAACCGGAGCGATTTTTGACGAACCGGCAAGGGTGGACTCGGGAGAGGAAGAGGAGGGAGAGGGTGGTGGAGTGGTCTATGATTCGGTGGCCATGGTGGTAGATTTGGTGCCAATGGTGGTGGATTTGGTGCCGATGGTGGTGGACTTAGAGGAGAAAGAGGAGTGAGAGAGGGGTGGAGTGGTCCATGTGGTGGTGGGGTGGTGGCCAGCAGCGAGGGCCAACGGTTGAGAGAGAATCGCAACAGGGGAGGGTTGGATCGACTGATTTCACAAAGGAACAGAGGGTTGGGACCTTGGGCTTGGGTGACTGGGTCACTATGTGACAGTGTGAGAGAAGACTGAAGAGAGACTGAGATTCACGTGATTGATTCGGGGTTTTAAACATCAAATTACGGCTTACACTCCTGTAATTTAAGTGGAAACCACTGTGACACTTAATGTTACATTATGAAATTAGACCCCAATTATAATTAAGTTTTATTATTATCTATATACATAATTTATGATATCACGATCGATAATGGATGGACCAGACGGTTGAAACGGTGATGACCGTGATCCGGTCATTT
Source organism: Actinidia chinensis (assembly GCA_009663005.1). Taxonomy (NCBI): domain Eukaryota; kingdom Viridiplantae; phylum Streptophyta; class Magnoliopsida; order Ericales; family Actinidiaceae; genus Actinidia; species Actinidia chinensis. The sequence continues at coordinate 20,734,391 of CM018899.1, forward strand.
TTTCGATTCCGCTCTCCGGTCAGTTTTCAAACATTTAATCCCTTGCTTGTATGGCCAGACAACCATTTCAAACGCCATCTCAGAATGAGGGAATTATATTGGACAGATAGAGAGAATATACCATACTTTGGAGCCCAATAATGTATTTAATTTTTACCCTTTCTTTCTTCATTAATATTGCGACCCGCCAGCCGTAGGAAGGGTAGAGAAAAGGACTGGTACTTGCAATAATTATTGACCTTGCCTATTGTAGAAGGTACGTCATACCACGTTGCCCAAAGTACATTTAATTGCTAGCTAATTCAGAAGCGCGTAGAGGAATTAAGGCGACGCTAGATAGGGAAATCTATGTGTACAACTAAGTTGTACCCCAAATATACACCATTGTAAGGTGTTCCATTGATTGGTGGGTGTGGGGTCCATTCAGTCTGTTTCACCCCACACCAACCAATTCAAAATAGGCCACCTCATATGGTGTTATTGGGGTACAACTTAGTTGTACCCATAGCATTACCCCATCAGATAATACCAGATTTATCGATTCTTACTCAACAATGATAGGTACACAACCTCTTACAAATACAATGGGCCGTCCTAATTAGAGTTTGGCCTCACTGCGTTTGTATGAGGGAATTTCTGAGTGTTTACATTTTTTGGTGTGTGTACATATCATTTTTAATTCTTCTTAGGGTTCAAAATACATGACTTGTATCAGATGTGTCCGCCTTTACGCACTTGCAAGATTTCGGAATTCATCCAGAGGATAATTTACTGTTATATATTTAAAGAGCTTATTAATAAAAATCTCTCTTTTATTTATTAAAAAAAAATTAATCTTTTGAAAAACCAGGTAGGGATAATAAATGAGCCGAATAATTGACTGTTCACGTTTGATTTGAAATTGAGTTTTAAAAAATTTGATCAAACTACAATGACTAATAAAACAAAATATGCTATCTTCAATTAAAAAATTAAAACTCTTAAAATGAACAAACCAAATAAGACGGAGGAATCATAAAGTTGGCATGCATCTTTGAGTTCAATAACATAATGACCCGTGAAACGGGAACCTGAAGACAAGTTATACGAGAGGGGGAAAATCTAATTGAAGTATGGCTCACAACAGGAAAAAAATGTCGTTTCCACGGGAGAATCAAAATAAGACGGGAGAAAAATGATACAAGTCAAAAGATCGGGAAAAATCAAATGAAACAGGACCATGTGGAATTTTTGACGATTTTCCTTAAACCCCACAAATTTTGGACAGGGAATTTAAAAATATAAAACTTTTTATATATTGAACAAAAAAAATTGACCTCTAAAAGAAAATAGCCTATTTACTCAATTCAATTAGCTATT
>CM018899.1:20753249-20755749 GCA_009663005.1 Actinidia chinensis
TTTTCTAACGTATTTTTCATTAAATAGTCGTAGATCAATAATTCTTTCAAGCTTGATGGGGGGTGCACTGTCAAGTATGAAATTCTTTAGTTGCGAAACTATGAAAATTCTTAGCAACAGCAATAGCGCGATGAGTAACGATGGTTGGTGGCAATGGTCGGTGGTGGTTGGTGATGGTGGTGGTCACTGGTCAGTATGCACCCACATTCTTCTTATTTGAGTTAGTTTCATAGACTAACCATTTTTTTTTCTTTTCAGGTTTTATTGGAAAGAGAAGAAGGAGAATTGATCTTACTTGAATCTTGAGGTGATCTCTGTTATTCAATCTGAGTTACATTTTGCTATTGAGTTAAGCATGTGATTGACTGATTTCTTCTAGAATCCCACTTCCTCTTCCTTCCTTTTTTTGATCACCCGATGACCGGTGATGATGAAGTAGACTTACAGGAGGAGGAAGCAGCCTGATTGTCCAAACAAACCTTCCGTGTCTCGGCAGTAGTCTGGCGAATGTCTTTTGCTCTTTCTTTCTCTCCTATAAGCTTCTCAAGATACTCCCTATAATCAGTATGTTTCTCTTTCATGATAGATGCGGGAACTACAACTAAACCCTACCCCTGCTATCGGCGGTATGGTTGTAAGTTACTTATGTTTGAACTGATTACATTGGTGATCTGCCTATTTTTTTCTGGTTCTTTAATTGTGTTGCCATGTCTTTTATTTTGTGATTTGTGGCTGGCGACTCATCCGTGTAAACGGTAGCTCTGTGCATCGAACAGCCTGGGCTTTTCCTTCATGCCAATAGCCAGTTCAGAATAAAGTCAAGTCTGCATACATGGGCAGACACCGTGGTTGCTTCAGTTTAGATTCTGTTGTTTCACATCATTTTCGTGTTTTTGGAAATACAAAAACAATTTGTAAGTTCACAACGTACTTCATCTAAAGTTTGTTTTGATTTTGTGTGAAATATACTTCCGAAATTTCAACTTTGGTGTTTCTTAAAAGGGTAGATTGATTTTTTCGGAAAGAGCTTTTGGAAATATTTAGCCAAACTAGGCTTTTGTGTTTTGAAAATGGAAAAAAGAAAACATAAATAATAATGAATGTGTTCTTGTCCATTGTGTTTTGTTGCTCATGACTAGTGATGGACACAGAATTACAACATGGAGAAAGCAAGTATATATAAAAAAATTATTTGCTGTAGCGAATCTCTATAATTTTAAAATTTTTGGACGAATACTATTTTTATAATACAATTTTTTTCAAAATATTGGAATAGCGGTCACCCATGACCGTGCCTTCTCGGTCCGCCCTTACTTGTGACCGTGGAAAAGATTGAATTAGGGATTTGTTATATTTTTCTGTGTTTTAGTTCTGGAAACATCATCAGCTCTGGTAAGTGGTATCTATATGTATAGTTTTCCTGTCTTTAAAATGCTAGGAAGAGATTGATTGGCATACCCTTTTAAGAATTTTATTAAGGCTCGCTTTGGCCAAGGCTTTTTTTTAGTTGTCTTTTCTTATTTGTTTTGATTTTAGATTTTTTTTTCGTTTTTAAAAAAAAAAATCACCGTTGGATCAAAGTTTTATACATTGTCAGTTCCTTTTGACGTGAGGAATCTGAAAATATAAAAGTTTTATTCAAATTTGAGGAAAAAACAACTAAAGACAAAAAAAATTATTCAATTTGTTATTTTTTTTATTTTTAGTGAACTCTTTTTGAAAATTAAATGTTTTTTTTACATTTTCTGACTCATCTAGTGAAAAAAATTCAATTAAAAAAAACTCATAAACAAACCAATTTTTACTAAAAAAAACAATGTGTGATATTTTACACACTTTTTGAATCTTTAAATTTGACATTTCTATTTATTTATTTATTTTACTTTTAATTGTTTTGATTTTTGAGTTTTTTTGTCTTTTAGTGAGTTTTTTATCATTTAATTAAAATTTTATATTTTATTTATTTCTCTTGAAGAGAGAAATATAAAAGTATAAAAAATTTATTCAAATTTAAAAAAAAAAATCTGACAAACAAATTAGCTTATTTGTTCAATAAACTATTTTATTTTCCAAATTAAATAAAAACCTTTACATATTCTAATTCCTCTCGTTAAGAGAAAAGAAAAGGTATAAAATTATGTTCGCTAAACGCAGAATCTTATTGGCTAAGGGATCGTCCATAATAATTATGGACCTTTTATAGTATTAATTACGAATTATAAATATCAAAGAACTGAGGGACCATCTATAAATATCAAAAACTTCTGTCCCGTATCAGTAAATAATGTAAATCTCGTTACGTCAGGAGCATAATAACTTAACGTCGTCGGCATTGGGTCCCACAACTCTGCCTAGGCTCGGAAACGTGGTTAGGTTGGGGACCGAGCGTTTAGATCTCCCGAGCCTCATGCGAAACGCGTGCGTAATTCATTGGCTGGAAACCGGTTGTTGGGCGATTTTAATAATCTATCAAAATATTCCAATTTATCGGCCCACTGTT
>CM018899.1:20883249-20885749 GCA_009663005.1 Actinidia chinensis
TTTAACAGAGACTGCATCCTCTCAATAATCTACATAGTTCATCCATGAGAAAAATGAGGTTATCAAATATCAGTAGTCACATAACTGAATCTCATTTGTTTTTTGTTTTCTTTAAAAAAGTGTATTCTGAAAGTTGTGTTTGCTATCCCAACAAAAACGATTCAATCACGAGGCTACCAATGTCCCGATCAACCTGATTATACCATAAAGTTGAAACCCCATATTTTAGAGAAGCTTGTGGCCTGGTTGGGTGGCCAAGTTCTTTTTTGAGATTTTTTTAGCTATTTTGATTTTTGATTTTTTTCATTTTTAGTCAACTTATATAACCGTTTGATCAAAATTTATATTTTTTTGATTCTTTTTGGCAAGAGTCAAAAAATATTGTCTAATTGAAGAAAAAGTTCACTAAAAGATAAAAAAAATCATTGAATTCGATAGAGTAGATAAGTTTGTTGTCTTTAGGGTGAACTTTTTAAAATTTGAACAATTTTTTTATATTTTAAAATTTTTCTCATCATAAGAAACTGAAAAAATACAAAATTTTGATTTTTAGCAAATTTGAAAAAAAAATGAAAACTAAAGCAGCTAAAGAATCTCAAAAAAAGTATGCCAATCAGAGCCTTGGTCTCTACTGATTATTCAGCCCATCACACATTGATTACAATCCTCATCCTCTGTTAATTTCTGTCCTGTTGCGACAGACTTTCACCAAGCATGGGCTTTATTTAAAAGGGTTAGCCTTACAGACAGTAAATTGGGTATGGACTATGGAGGTAAACCTGATGTTATTGGAGAGACTCCCTATATTAGGTTCCAATTTCATCTTTCCTTCAATTAACAGAGCAAGCACAGGTGCCAAAGTGTTCTATATATATATATATCTACATATTCATACATATAACTACAATTTGGTTCCCTCGTCATGGATGAATTGGTTTAAGTTTGGGCCTTAGTTGAGTGTGAAGCTTTTTAAAGTTCAGGGTTTAAATTTTGAACCAAAATTGTTAAGTTGTGGCCTTATTCTAAACTTATGTTAATGGTCCAAATCGTTCATCTTGTAAGGCTCACTAAAACGATCATCTAGACAAAAAATCAAGTTGGTTGGGTATTAGTTGCCACATGATTGGGCCATTTTTGCTTGAATTAAAAAATATGTGATTCGATCGTTTGATTATTGATCTCTGATCAACTTCGTTTGTTGCATAAATTGATCTACTCAATGAGTCATTGAAGATGAATGGTTCAGATCACTGAGGTGAACTCACATGTCTCGCCAACAATTCTTTTCTAAAGTTGAAATGCATTAATGAGTAGTGAATTGTCGGGGCATTAGGTTTGTATGACTTCATGCACAATTGGACTGGACTTGGGAATTCTATTTTGTTTTATGCTCGGGTTTCCCGGCTCGTAAACTATCAATTTGCTAAAATATTCTACATATGAAAATCAAGACATTTTAAAAAAATACTTTTTTGATTTATCAAATCAAGATGGATTAAAATAGTCAAAGAATTTGAGAAAAAAATATTATAAAAGATCAAATATTTTTAAAAAATATTAAAGACATAATTCAAAAGAAATATATTTTTTTCAACTCGAACGTAAATTGTCAATGGAATCAAATTTTATTATGCTCTGTTTGGATATGTGAAATCAAATATATAGATTTCAAGTCCATATATTTGAAATTCTCGAGTGTTTGAAATATACGGATTTCAAGTTCATTTTTGGATGCATTTTTTCTCTTTTGAAAGAATTTCAAATATTATGGGTCGATTTGCTCGTAAACTATCAACTGAAATCCTCTTATGTTAGCCTGAAAATCCATAGGCTGATTTGCCTAGATTTGAAATTCTTTGAATAACTACTCATCCAAGAAGCACAAGAGGATTTAAAAAGAATTTGAAATATCTAGAATTCAAATTTTCATATCTAAATAGAGCCTTTTTTATAGTCAAAATACAAGAAACTTGTATTTTGTTCATATTTTTTTAACTAATTTTTTTTTCTAAGATTAAGATATTGGCTGATTTGGTATAACTGAACTTATGCTACAACTACTTATTTAGAAATAAAAGAATTAAAAATTTAAAATTGAGCTTCCAACAATCAACTATTTTTTCAGTTTTTGTTCGTTTTTTTTTTTGCTCATATTTTTTTCAACTAAATTATTTTTTTCTAAGATTAAGGCTTTGATTCAAATCCCATAAAATAAATAAAACAAATATTTTTTCTCCTTTTTTCCTAGGTTGTTTTAAGTGAAAACTTGTTTTTCTTTCTAGTTATTTTTTCTTTATTTATTCAAGTTTTTTTACGAATCTCTTTATTTCAATTTCAAATAAAATAATTTTTTTTCTTATTTTAATTTTATTTTTTTTAAAAAAAATATATTCTTATAGAAAATTCATACATAAAAGAACACAAGAATGATATTAAAATATGATATTTTTATAAATAAAAGTCATTTTAATAGGTGTTTTATAAAAAAAGTAAAATTAAA
>CM018899.1:20920749-20923249 GCA_009663005.1 Actinidia chinensis
ATAGAATTTAATAAAAAACTTGATAGATTAATTATGTTAAAGAGTTTAAGCCACGAAGCTATGACTAATTTTCCCTTATTACAACAATATTGCACGAGTCCAAACAAAAAGAACATGCGCAAATAGCTAAAATTTATAGAGAAAACATTAACGAAAAATGCTACGTTTATAATCTTTTTTGTAGAACATTTGTACAACAATACAAAACGACGTCGTTCTATTTAAGGGAAAAACGTGAAAGAATAAATAGAACGACGTCGTTTTGCATTTATTTGGCCCAAACAATGTCGTTTTACTTTTATTCGGTCAAAACAAAATTATTTATTTGGCTTAAACGACGTCGTTTTGCATTTATTTGGACAAAAAAACTTGAAAGCGTAGCATTTTCCAACATTAATAGGCCAGCATTTGCCAAAAAAGTGACTGAGGTGGTATATTGATGATTGGTTTGTGATGAAGTGGGGTCCACCAATGTTCAACCAAGTGAGAATATATTATTTTTTAGAAGGGGTAATGCTATGGGTACACCCAACTTGTACTCCAAATTTATACTTGATGAGGTGAAGCATTTGAATTGGCTGGGTGGGAGGTCCACCCAGTCCTTTCAGTCAATCCAAATATCATCAGATGTGCATTTGGGATGCAAGTTGAGTTTACCCATAACATTTCCCTTTTAGAAGCCCTTGAAAGTGAGTCAACAGTTTTCAGTTTTACGATAACTGTTTCCTTGCTACGTGATTTATGTTTTTTAAGATTCTCGCCTAGGGGTGGGGCTACGTGTATTTAAGTGGTTTTAATTACCCATTGTAATTCTAAAAAAAATGGTGAATATAGTTAGTTAATTTATTCCTTAAATTATAAGTAATTATACATTTCGAACACACTAAAATTTTTAAAAACAGTAGAGAGAATTATAAAGGTCAATTCTAATTAAAAATATCTATATGAGTATAGTAAAAATTCAATTCTTACTCTTTTTTCTCAAACAAATTTCATATTTGTAAAAGAAAATTATTGAAATGTATTGAAAGAAATTTACCCTTTCTATCAATAATAATTTATTTATGTAAATTCATAAAGTATAAATGGTTTTTGAATAAGTAAACGTCTTAATGACCCCACTCATAAAAAATTCTGATTCCGACATTGTTCTCACTTCTACTATAAATGGATGGAGACAAAAGGACACAGTTTTAGAAAAATTCGATATCTGAAATATATTTTAAGAAGTTTTCTTTTCCTTCTCCCTTTGTATTTTTTTTTTATAGAAGGAACATGTTAGGGGTGTCATATGTTTTTTTGCTTTATTATTTTTATTTTAATATTAAAAGTTATCTCAAAGTGCTTGTCACGATTTTAATTTTTTATTGACGAGCAAACAAATAGATTTATAAAATATTTTTGAGAGGCGTTTAAATTTTGGCTTTCGATAATTATTGTTTAACAAAAATTCTACTATAACAAGCACCCACTTTATATTTACTAGCTCTGACCTTTAATTTGTGTTATTGATGTCCAATATTGTCAATCTCGTACTGATTAATTAAAGTATCGTTTTGACTATTGGTATGCAGGTCCGGCTTCCACATTTGGTGTAACGATCCAGCTCGGCCCGGCCCGTTAATGAATCACAATCGTGTATCCGTAATCGTCTCCAATTGTTTATATTTATAATTTTTTCAAATAAAATTAATACAAATAATCATTAAACTTCTCTTGACCCATCTCGTACTACCCGGACTCCCTCGTCTGCCTGAAAAATAAATTAAGTAGGAAAGTATACAATACAACTGAAATATGCTCAACAATCAATAATTCATCAAAGACCTCATACATAGTCTTTCCTGGTACGTGACTGGTGGCCGGCCTCGCCCACCTCACCTAGCTTTTCTGGCTTTACCTGGTGCCAGAGTTATTTGCAGGCTCACACAGTCCGTACTATTCAATACCATGACACTTTAGCCAATACACATCATGATTTAAAAAATGTCATGAATTTCAATAAATTTCATGAATTTCAACAGATAATACACTTGCTCAATGGAGTATAAAATTAAATAATTTAAGAAATAACTTTAGATTTTTAAAAGCATATTGTATACTTTTTGCTTATCTCAAATTGAAATTGACACTCTTAGATATAAAAATCTGGCTCCCATGATCATCATACTAAAATTTTATCTCGAGCCGACATCATCTCACCATTAATTTATATCATTATCTTCCATGATTAAAAGCTAAGCACACTATATAATTTCTCCAAGTCTCCTGTGTTTTTCTTTCTATTCTTTACTTTCTTCTCTATCTCCGTAGCTCTCTTTCTCTCATCTCCTGTGTTTTTCTTTCTGTTCCTTTCTATTCTTTCCTTTCTTCTCTATCTCCGTAGCTCTCTTTCTCTCAAGGAAATGTCTTTAAATAAGACAAAACAAAAGTTAAACGGCCAAGGGTGAGTCACCACGCGCAAATTAATTTATAAAATTACACTGCATCCCCTTTAAGT
>CM018899.1:20995749-20998249 GCA_009663005.1 Actinidia chinensis
CTTTCATCAGGGCCATAAAAATTAGCAAATTCGATGTGTCGAGTTGGGTGTTGAACAATTGAATCGGTTTTTGGTGAACAAAACATATCTTGATATGAACAACCAAAAAGAGAAAAGGACAAATAGATCTAAGGAAAAAAATATTTTTTAAATATCAAAGCTAGATGGTAGCATTTTTGTGGCTATGGCGAAGATATCTATATAGATGTTGGCGGTAGAGATAATAAGAGATGTAGAGAAACAAAGATTGGGAAAAGAATGTAGACAAATTAGGGGGTGAGAGACAGAGACAGAGAGGAGAATAGATGAGAGGGAGAATAAGAGCAGCGTGCGGTATCGGTGGTTGAGTTGTAATGTGACTATAAACCTAAGTGAAGAAAATGTAAATCTTAGACATTAGGGGTGCTTATGTATTAGCAATAAACCTCAAGGGTGCTACGATAATTTTGTCGTTTCACAAGTAAAAAACGGAAAATAAATCTCAAACTGATTAGCAATTTTTTCGGTGTAATTACAGTCACATGTCCGCCGACCTTTTGCTGGCACAAATTAGTTTATCAATATTTTCGCGAGAGAACTATTCCGTGTAAGTAGCTCATACCATCTGAACAAACTTCAAACTGTTCGCAGATACTTGTGGGGTCACTTAGTCATGACCAACCCACTAAGATGTTAACACGTGGGGGAATGTTGAAGTCTTTGTATGTTACGATCACATAGAAGCCTAGCTTATTTGGAACACAGCACAAATGAGTGATAGGTACACACCCAAAAGTAAGTATGTACAAGACACACCCATTTTTGTCCTCTCATAAAATAAGTGGGACCCGCCATTTTCACGCTTTTTTAAAAATTCTAATTAGAATGGGTTCTACTTATTTTGTAAGAGGACAAAATAAGTATATTTTGTACGCATTCACTTTTGAGTGTGTATCAATCATTATTCAATTAGAATCTCCTAACAAGTGGGCAAAATTGTCCAAATGGGTCCGAATCCATTTGAAGCCCACTAGTTGGAGCCACGTTATTTAAAATTTTAAATACTTTAACAATTTATAACTTTATGATAAATCATAGCTAAAGAGTTTATCTCACATTGAGATTCCGTTCGGTATCAGGTTTTTGGATGATTTTTTTTAAGTTTATAAGCATTTTTTTTTAATTTTTTAATTTTTATTTATTTGTAGATAAAGTAAAGCCAGAAAAGTAAAAAAAAATAAAAAATATTGACTTTTTTGATAATAAGTTTAAAAAAATTTTGACTTTTAAGCATTATCAAACGGAGCCTGAGCTTCTCTCTCTACTTATTTAAGCTCTGTCTAGGGTAATAATTTTTTAACTGCTTCGATTTTTAAATTTTTTTATCTTTAGTAAATTATTTTATTATTTGATCAATTTTTTTTATTATTTTTTGAGATAATTTTTTTTTATTATTTTACGAGATAAATAAAAAAAATATAAAATATATCAAATTTGAAAAAAAAATATTATTTTTGGAAAAAGTTTACAAAAAATAAAAAACTTATTTAGGCTCCATTTGGTTTAATTATTATCTTTGTGTTTATTTTTTTGGATGCTTCGATTTTAAAGTTTTTTTAATCTCTAGTGAATTATTTTCATCGTTTGAAAATAAATATTTTTTATTTTTAGTGATTTTATTTAAAATTAGAGATTTTGGGTATACAAGTCATATTTTTCGTGCTTGGTGATTTGTATTTTAAATTTGATATTTTTTTTATATTTTTTGACTCGTAAAGAAGAATCAAAAAAAATAAATTTTTTATACGAAGTTTTAAGAATTGAAGCGGTGGCTAATCTCCAACCTTTGGATGAAAGGGCTGCAACGTGTCAGGCTCTAGCTCAAAGCTCCCAAGATATCCCAACAGAGAATGTTGGAAGAGGATCCAATTATTTTATTACCTCGGCCCAAGTCCACATTGGGCGGGCTTAACTGTTGCAATCCAAACGGTTTACCTCCGTCTGTTAGCCGTTAACCGTTAGTCCGGCCACTTCAAGAACTAGCCTAATGGCTAAGTAACCTTTAGGCGTAATTATATAAACACCCCCTAAACTATCATTTTTTATTACTTTTACCCCTCATCATTTTTTATTACTTTTACCCCTATTGAAAGTTATCACTTTCATCACATCTGTTAGTATTACATCTAAAATTCAGTTAAAACTTGGTCGCATACTTTTATGGTCATGCTTTTGAATTTTCAATTTCTTCCTTCTCTGTTTGGTACTATGAGTGTTAGTGAGTTTTTCTTACAATTGTGTTCATAATTTTTTATTAGTTTTTATTTTTATTTTTTATAGTTTTGTAAGAAATCCCTATTTGGCATAAAAAATATAGCAGTGATAGGAGTGGATAAATAGATAGAGTTTGTGTAGAAAGATCCAAAAAAGAGCAATGAAAGTGTATATATAAGCATAAGATTTTTTTCTCTAAAGTCTAAAATAAAGGGAATATTTGACATATAAAAATAGAACCAGTCAC
>CM018899.1:21008249-21010749 GCA_009663005.1 Actinidia chinensis
TGCTAAAAAGGTTGGTGTTTGAATCATAATATTTTAATCTTGATTAAGTTAGTAGTAATCATCATTCGATTTGTTTTGACAATAAAGGGACAACCCGGACAAGTGAGGTAATCAACACTAGTTGGTATTAACTAATCATAATTCATGCATGATTTCCACACTTTATTAAGAAGTAGGCTGATTAGGTAATGTCGTAACGATCTAGTTTTCCCTTTCCATTTTGTATTCATCCATAAAGATCATTGAGGTCGAGCGAATGCCGTACCAGAAATGAGAAAAGGACTTGTTAGGATAAAAATATCTTAGAATTATTACGTAAAGAACGGTGTAATGAGAAAAAAATTGAAAGCCTTAATTATTTCGTATACGAGGTGTCTATTGAGGTAGAAAGTGTGTGCATTCAGAAGTTCCCAAGTGGAAAACAAAGGTGGAAAATTGCCAAAATTGTCCACCTTATGTGAGAATTAGGTAATGGAGACGAACAAATGGGGTAAAACTTAGGATTTGATTTTGGAAAGGCTCAAAATTTAGGATTTGATTTTGGAAAATGTCAAAATTATGGGTTTTATTGTGTAATTTTCCCAGTTTTAATTTTTTTTTTTTCAAATTAAATAAAACTTTTTACATTTTCGGACTTCTCAACAAGAAGAATAAAAAAAGTTTAAAATTTTAATTAAACGATTAATAAAATTCACTAAAAACAAAAACTAAAAATCAAATCAGATAAAAATTTCAAAATAAAGCTATATCAAACAAAGCCAAACTCATTTGCATAGAGTCAAAGCCTTTGGGAGAAAATTCAACTAAACTCAAAAAATGCTGTCATGATGTGTTAGGCAAATCATTTTTGAAAGCAGAATTTAAGCAATTTGAGTAGCCAGGTCATGCTGATTATCTGAAGCAACCTTCTGATAATCAAAGTAGTTAGTAGGCAATTAAAAGTCAGGTCAGCCACCACCTAAGTCTTTCTCATCCCAGGAAAGGTGGCCAAAAACTCGCAACAAGTCAGTCACAATCCACGTAAATGACATATTTGTGCACAACAGAGTTTTAAATCGCAGTGTCAGGTAACGTATTGGTATAGGTTAATATCATAATAGAATAGACGTATTTTTTGTAGAGTTATAAATCTTTAGTACAAAGAATTTCAAATCACTATTCTTAAATGGTCATTTCAAATTCATATATGAACTATCATCTCTAAATTTGAACTATTCTCCTTGTATAACTATATCAAATATGTTTGTTAAATTCCACGCTTATCCAAATGGACTCTTAAGGTATTAATGTCTTCCAAATAAATAAGGGTATAGTTGGAATTGTACCTTGTCAGTAATGGCAGACTAAAGGGGGATGTGCTAGAGAATTACAATTCATGGGCTTATTCTCAGTACTCTAACTAATTCTAGAGATCATGCATTTGGATCTGCAGAACTAGCTGTGCATGAAAGTACAACACTCATTTTATGTCCCAAATGACCGTATAATTGTACGATTAATCTCTTTGGCTCTGATCATGTGGGAGGGAGGCGTTTGAACAGCGGGACGACAATGTATTGTCCCCAGAATTTTGTCGGTTTTCTGATTTTAGTTTTCAAGAAAATCTTTTATCTACAAAGGAACTGTGATGGTCTATGAATGGTAAATGACACAAAACATTGTATCTAGTTCACAAGCTTCGCTTTCTATAGGGTCTGAGAGACGTAATACGTAGGAAACTTTTCCCCACTATCTTTGTGCCTGTGACCCCAACCTATGCCAAAATAGTAACCATAGTATCACAATAAAAAGGCTAGCCGAGTTGATAATTGGGTTCACAGCTCCTACTTGTATACCCAAGATACCTATATAGGCTTTTGAAGTGGGACGTGGTCGTCACAACAATGATGGGAGTGAATAACACTTGCATGTCTTTAAGTCATGATCTCAGTGATAAATGACATGAATATATAGCTAAAATAGTTCAATAAGTCTATCAACCACTAGGTGAAATATTAAAACAAGTGGATTGAGATTTCACATTTAAATTTCATGTATCAATCAATGCAATATGGCACTCAATTAACTTACAGCTAAAAGCAAATGGATGTGGATTCCTTCTATTGCATTTGCTGTTTGAAGGCAAAATTCATTCAATACACACTGCCCCTACTTTTATTTCAAACCAATAAATTACAACTATAAAATAAGCAATTAGGTCAAAGTTAACCACAAGAAAATGAATAAAATAAAGCCTGATTGACATAGATTATGTATATGAGAGAGAGAGAGAGAGAGATGTTTAGAATTTACATGGGAAGGAAGAATGAGGTAATATACAGATTGAGAACCATGGAATATGAGAAGATGGAGATCCTAGTGAGAAACTTACAATAAGCTGCTTGATGGTGAGAAAAGGAGCGAAACTATAGCACGTGCTTTTCCGTTTGAGTTTAGCGTTTAATCAAAACTTTTAATATTCATTGGCTTTATATATGCAGATTGAGAACCATTGAATCGA
>CM018899.1:21223249-21225749 GCA_009663005.1 Actinidia chinensis
ACAAATAAATAGGTATAGTACAAGTTTAATGCAATTTCAGTTTTTACTTTTTTTTATTAGAAGTTGTGTCGTTTATGAGTGTGAAATATTATTAAAAAGTTATTAAAACACTAAATTTTGAAAATTTTATTTTGATATTTTTTTAATTTTTGTCACGTCCTCGCTCCCGTGTCAGGCCAATGGCACACATTCTCCCAATAATGACTAGTTAGACAAGTCGACGAGACACAATTGCCCAACAATAACTAGTCACGACATGCTGACCGCAAGTCGTTGACACACAATTATACAATCATGAGGTCTAAACTTAAAATGTAAAAAAATTGTGTTTTAAAAAAAAAAATCAATATAAACAAAATATTATTGTCTGTATGGCTTTATATATATATGTATATATATATATATATATATATTTTAAAAATTATAAACTCCCACTAAACTAAACTGTTACTTACTTCAATAAACAGGTTCAAATACTTAATTAGCTCTTATTAACTCTCACTATTAACAAGTACAGGGGTAATGAACCTAACAACCGGTTCGATATCTGAAAAGACCAAAACACCCAAAAACCATAACGAAACTTCAAGCAACAAGAGGGCAGTTTCGTCTTTTCAACTTCTGATAGTCTTCCTCCAGCCAGCTAGCATCATCTTTCTCTGTACAATCTTTGACCACCGTGTGACTTCCCATTTCCACCTTGAATAGACCTCAACAACTGGTTTTACTCAAATACCCCTCTGCTTTTCATGGAAGGCTAAGGTCTCGTTTGGCTCCTGCTATTTGTTTCGCTTATTTATCTTCTTAAAAATATGATTTACTTTATCAATTTCTATACTAAAAGTTCAAAAAAAAGGTTCATCAGAAACGAAGAGCACGAGCCAAACAAGCCCTAAAGACTTGTCATCTCTCTCACTCGCAAGACCCTCTGTTCAGCATCTCGTTGTATTTCAGAATCGAATCGAGCCTCTGAAGCTTCAATTGCTTCTTGAACTTGTTGATGAAGTCATCAGCCTTCCCATCCACGCCTTCGTCATCCCCCTTTTCATTCACACCTTCGTCATTCCCAAACGATGCCGTTCGGTTCCTCTCCCTCGTCGTCGACGGCCTACGCTGATCCACCGCCTCCGCCGCGACCACCGCCACCCTCAGTTTCTCGCTCGCCGACTTCCTCATCCTCGCTACCAGAGCCTCCCCCTCCGGCGCAATCTCCGACATGCTCCTCGTCACGTGACGATCCTGAGCCTCGGACTGAATCGGGTCGACCCGGTGGGGTTCGAATTGTAACGGGTCGGACTGTTCGGATTTGTAGGTAGAGACATTTGACATGACCCAGTCCAGCATCGCTGGGGTTCGGACCAGTTGTGGCGTGGTATGTGGAGGGTCGGGTTGGTCGGATCTGTAGAGAGAGAAAGCAGTGGACCTAACCCGCTCCAGAATCGATGGAGCGCGGACTAATTGGGGCGGGTTGTGCTCGTATTGTGGTGGATCGGGCTGGTCGGACCTGTAGAGGGAGAAATCGATGGACTTGACCCGGTCCAAGATTGACGGGGGTCGGGCCAGTTGGGGCGGGTCTTGTTGGTCGTGTGTGGGTTTATGGTTGTGAGATTTGAGCTGTGAGGTGAGGAGGATGGTGGCGATCATGACGTTGAGGAAGCAGAAGAGAATGATGGGTGTGAACCAGCTCGCCATGGAAGCCCACATGGTGCCTGCTCCATACATGGCTGATGAGAGAAAGAGAGAGAGAGAGAGAGGGAGAGATGTTTGGTTTTGGGCAAGAGAGTTTGAGAGGTGTAAAGAGATTTTTATAGGGAAATGATTTATGCAAACATTTTTGGATCAAATATACTTTATTTTTTATTAGTATTTGTTTATGTGGGCATTATGTCAAAAAAAATCATATTTTAACATATTTATTAGAGTTTTATAATTTAAAAAATAAATAAGATATAAGAAATACATTGTATACATATATAAGGAGATACACTGCTACAAAATAGAAAACAAATTAAAAATATAATAATTTTAAAAAAATGATGCTAGTATGGGAGAAATAAGAAGAAAAAATTGATGTTTAAATTTTTTTAGGTGCAGGTCTCACTAAAAAAATGATTTAATGAATACAAAATTTGCTCAGCTTTAAAGGTTTTGTAGTCATTGAATTACAACATATGTGGGCCCCACTCACACATTTGAGGGAAAAAAAGTAATAATTTCAGGTAAAATCTTGTCGTTGAATTAATTTAAATAGATTATAACCGTAAATAGTAGGAGATGGTTTTGAATATTCAAAACCATTTGTCTCTTATATTATAGATTTTTATTATGTAAAATTATAATGAAATTCTTCACATTTTTGTCCATTACCAAAATTATTCCTCACCATACCACTATATTTTTGCTTCTTCTTTTCTTTTACAGGGGTAATTTAGATATTTATCAAAAAATTACTTAATAAAAATAAAAAGTAGAATGTATTCAGTCAAATGTGGAGTGAACC
>CM018899.1:21370749-21373249 GCA_009663005.1 Actinidia chinensis
TTCACATCCCTGGAATGCCGAGCATTTGAAAAAGTACTATCAGTGAAGGCCATGAAAACCCCTTCGCCATTCGCGCCATGTTGGATCATCGTTTATACGAAAGATTGCTATCGCCATTGTTTATGTCGCCTATATTATGATCGCCCGTCTCTATGTCGCCATTATTATGATCGCCTATATAAATGATCGCCAATATTGAGCTCGCCATTTAAAGAAAAATCGCCAATCATGAGATCGCCATTTAAAGAAAACTCGCCAATATTGAGATCGCCCTTTAAAGAAAAATGATATCGCCAATTCAGAACAAAATGAGATCGTCCATTGTTGAAATTGCCAGTATTATTCCAGTTATTGAGACTTCGCCATTACTTATGGTCGCCATTAACATCCAAACGAAAGAACGGGGAACAAAGATTTTCATTTATATGGACAAAAATTACACACAAAAAAAAAAAAATTATACATTGGGAGCAACTCCCGCAGCAGGATCTTCTCCTTCTTTCATCGCCTCCTCTTCCTCGGCGAAGCTTGGGTCCATCGCCATATTCGCCACGTCAACACCGAGGTTGGGGAATTGATGGATGAGCTGCCTCTTGCAAAACTCAAAGCCCTCGCTGAAGTACGTCGCAGCAGAATCTGTAACCGCCGCCTTGAATTCTCCCGAGGCTTTGAAGTCCTCAATGGCTAGCTCCTTGGCCTTCGCCAGTTTATTTGTAAGCTCCGCCACAGTGGCCTTCAGATCGTCCACCTCGTTGCCGGGCTGTGATCCTTCCTCGCCAAGCTCGGCCAGCTTATTCTCCGCTTTAAGGGCTCGATTTTGAGCTTTTACCAATTCCAGCTCGGCGGAGTCTGCGCGAGCCATTTGGAAGTTTACGTCGTGGAGATACTCCTGGCTGCGGAGGGCAAGAGAAGAGGCGAACACGACCACCTGCCAATATAACACCTCAGTATTCGCCGAAAGAAAAACAACACCAAGATTTTCACGAGTTACCTGGCCCAAGGCATGAAAAGATTTGGCGACCAATTCATTCTCGGATAATTGGTCAACCTCTTTCTGGTCGGAAGCCGGAATCACCCCCGTAAGCAGCCTCCGAGCCACTGAAGCATCCGACATAGACTCGGATCCTATGTCGCCACCAGGGGAAGAGGTCCCCGCTTCAGCAGCACGCCCTCTAGCATTGATCGCCCCTCGGTTAGATTTGAATTTTTTAGGCGGCGGGGGCGGCACTGCTTCTTTTCCCTTCGACGAGTCCAGCTCGCCTATTTCGATTAAAAGGTCGCCTTCCCGCGTACGTTTCTCGCGGATAGTCACTCCTTTGGTGGGAGGCTTGGCCGTCTTCTCCTTCGTAGCCTTCTCGGCCTTGGCCTTGCCCTCGGTTTTTTGGCCCACAGCGGGGGCACCAGCTCGAGCCGACATAGCTGCACATGAGAGATGTCAGATAAGGAAGAAAACAGTAAACAGTTGGTTTTTAGAATATACCATCAGATTTGAGCTCGGGGGTAGCTCGGAATCCGAAATGGAAACCGACCCTGAATCCGAACTGGAGCCGGACGTCCCAGATTGGAGATTCGTAAACGGGCCCTTTACCTTCCCCCCGAGCCACCTTAGAAGGGTTTCATCAGGGATACCGGGGTGGGCTCTCCTAAACGCCTCTCCGATATCCCGTCTGATAACTCCCAGGTATTCAACCGAGTCTTCGCGAGTAACGAACTCACCCTCGTCACCCGAAGTCGTGTTGTCTCCGCCACTGGTAGAGAGCGCCGTGCAACCAGCCGCAAAGTGTTTCTGAAAGGTCCGCGAACCCAGTACCTTCGACACCTCAAAGTAGCCTCCGGGCTCTACCTTCCCAAATATCGCCTCCGTCCTTTTGGCGTCAACCTCGGACAAGGTCGGCAACTTATTGCAGCTTTTCCCTGAAAATCGCATGTCAGGCGACCATAAAGGCTTAGAGACAAAAGACCAATAGGAACTAACCTGGCATCCCCCAAGATCTGGGAACCCGCGGAGTACTGTCGCTGATGGTCGTGCCCGACGGGAACTCCCATTCGTCCCCCGAGGCAAAAAAGAACCTCGTCTTCCACCCCTTCACGTTGCTCGGGGATCCTCGGAACAGGTTCTTCTCGGGCCTCGCCTTGAAGTAGTACCACCCCGAATCAGGTAAGGGACTGAGGGAGTACAAGCACCTGAATTCGTCACAGGACATGTGACGCTTGAAGTAACGCCATATCACCAGCGAACAGATGACTGATCGCCACGCGTTAGGAGACAATTGTGCAGGGCAGATCTTGTAATGAATCAAGATTTCCCTAATGGTCGGATGGAGGGGAAGCCTTAAGCCGGCCAGAAAAGCGGCTTCGTAAAATGCCACCTCGCCTTGGCGAGCTGATAAAATTGTCTCGCCTTCCCCAGGAATCCGAAGTCGTATCCCTGAGGGGAATGAATAAGTGGATCCGAGCTTGTCCAGTTCGGCCTGGGACATGGCATTACCCTCCTTGGTAA
>CM018899.1:21408249-21410749 GCA_009663005.1 Actinidia chinensis
AATGTTATCATAAAAAATTGTAACACTACTATAATATGATAAAGTTATTATAACCTAGATTAATTAAAAGAATTATTATAATTTGGAGCTTTATAATAAAATTATCATAACTTAAGAGTTAAATATAACGATTTTATTATAAACTAAAAACTTTTATAATAAATTTCTCCTAACCTCGGACGTCATATCCTTCCACTACCAGACTTTCCGTGGAATAAAGTTACTGTGATAAGTTTATAACAACTTGTAAAGGACAGTAAAGTTTGTTTCGCCATACCCGAGAGTTTAAACGCTCGTTTTCACTATCCAAGGTTTTCTGATCATAGCAATGTGTAGGCTAATTTCCGTGACAAATCTTTTTTTTTTATTTTATTTTTTAAATGGGATCTCTTTTAACTTAATTCTTTAACCCGTGAAAAACGCTATTTCAAATAGCGTTTTTTCCTGTCTTATAAACCCTACGCGGGCGGGCGTTCATTCAATCTGCAGAAGAAGTCTCACTCTGGTTCTGGTTCCCTCTCGATCTGTCTCCCTCACTCTCCTCTGCTCGCATTTGAAGTCATAGGGATTTGGATTCAATTTCTTCACGTATTCACTTGAAAGTGTTTGTATGCTCCCTGTTTTGTTAGGAAATCACTGGATACGGTGAATTTCGAATGCTCTCTATTGGGATTCAATTTTTTCGAGTATTCTGCAATTGTTGTATTGATGTAGTTGTAATTGTACAAATTTTTATAGTGGTTGCCTAATTGAGTGAGCCGCGTTTTGACTTTGATACGCGTACTTCGTTCGAATATAATGTTCTGTAATAAAAAAACCTAAACATCAAAATAGAGTAAAACAGACCCAAAATGAGGCTTAGTCCATGAAGTGGAGTAGCGCTCATGGACAAGCCTCGTGGGGGTCTGGGGGTGTTTTGCTCTATTTTGGTGTTTAAGGTTTTTATCACAGAACATTGTATTCAAACAAAGTACGAGCATAAAGTCGAAACGCGGCTCACTCAAAAAAATTTGGGCCTGTTTTTGCGTTTTAGGGGTGTTTAGGATTTTGTTTTTTGGTCAAAAATTTTAGGGTTAGAAAAATCGCTTTTATTAAAGCACTATTTCAAATAACATTTTTAATAAAAACGCCTTTTAAAATAGTGTTATTGAAAACGTTTTTTCAAAAAGTATTTTTAATAAAAAGCTATTTGAAATAGCGCCACAAGTTGGGGAATTAAGTTAAAAGAGACCTCATTTGAAAAATAAAGTTAAAAAAAATAGTTTGTCAGAGAAATTAGCCGCAAGGTGTATTCTTTTTTTTTTTTTGATTAACCACAGAATGTCCTAGACAGGCTTTTGGGCCCACCTAGACTAATCTATGTGCCCTGAGTACCTAACCCTTCACACCTCAGGATATAAACGCGGATATGCGACGCAGCCACCAGGAATCGAACGCGATACCTCCGAATGTTAACTCGTGTACCTGACGTCCGCCCGAAGCGACTGCGCTTTGTGCTTGGGAGTGGGGGTGAGAATCGAATTCAGGACCTAAATCCTGATAAGGCCGCCGCCCTTTACTACTTGGGCTATGCTTTGTTCTCCGCAAGGTGCATTCTTGTTTAGAGATTAAATTGTCTGGTTGATTCGAAGACTACGGTCAATGAGTTTTTTCGTGTGAAAACTTCGATTGTGCTCTCGAAATATTCGGCGTGATTTGTGCTTCAATTACCAAAGTGGGACAAGATACGAGCGTGATTTGATTTGTGATTTGTGATTTATGATTTATGATATACAAACGTATTTTTGACATATTTTGGATTATAATATATTAAATTAAGTTTTAAAAGTGGATAAATGCAGCTCAAGAACCCATTTTTTATTCACACTACTAAAGGAAATATAAAAAATTAATCATATTTAAAATTAAAAAAAAATCACTAAAAATAAAAAAAAAATACTTTGCACAACAAATAAGTTAAATATTTTATTTTTTATTATTTTTTAATTTAATTAACTTTTTTTATATTTTTAGGTGTCTCTTCCCAACATGAATCAAAAAATTATAAATTTTTAATCAAAAATTAAAAAAAAGAGCCATTTTTCTCAAAATTTGGACTCTATTTGATTTGTGTACAAATACATAAAATTTGATTTTGCGTTAACCAAAATAAAATTATAGAGAGAGAGACCCATAATCCCAAACATAGTAAAATACATCCACACAAAATCAAATACACAAACCAAACTTGATTCTGGTGGGTTTGGTTTCACCAAATTTCCATTTGACGAGCGGAGCGAACGGCGGTAATCGCCGACATGGGTCGTCGAGGAGCGGCGCGGACGGCTTGAGACTTTCTCAGACCATGGGTCATTGATCTCTCTCTCTCTTCAGCGAGGTGGGTGGGCCTCTCATCTTTCTCTAGAGTGGTGGTAGGCGAATGACGGTGGGTGTGCAATGAACGGAGGTGGCGGGGCAAGGGTCTCGGTTTGGGGCAGTGATGGAGTGGTGCTTACGGTTT
>CM018900.1:32500-37500 GCA_009663005.1 Actinidia chinensis
TTCACCATTTCTCTGTATTGGTTGGCAAAAGTCTCACTTTAATTTTTATAATTTTAACTTAAATAATTAGAACCTCATAGTTTTAATATAATTATTTTATGTCAATATTCGTTAAACATTTAGATTGAAAACAAGCATGTAAAATATACACGGCCTTTTACAAAAAGGTAATTTAACCATCACAGGTCTCTATAATTTGACCAACGTAAAATTTTAATTCACAAAAATGATCATGTAAGGTTTTACATACTCCTTAAATTGTTGACAAATATTAATTCTGAACCCAATTATTAGGTCAACTGTTGAAGGTTTGGCCTTCAAATCAAATATATACAATAATGTCTTTTTTTCAGTATTTAAAAAAAAAACGTGGCAAAAAGCAGATTTTGTTGAGAAAAAAATTGTTTTTTCTTTAGCAAAAACTGTTCTCAAAAATAGAAAAAACTACTTTTTCAAAAATTGAACATAAACTGATTTAAAAAGAAAAACTGGAAAAAGGTTGTTTTCAAACAGAAAAAGAAAACTGTTTTCAAAAATATTTTCTCCAATATAAAATAGAAAAAAATCCATTTAAAAAAAATAAAAAAATACTATTTTATGTTTTTTGTAAAAAAACTGAAAACAAAAATGTTTTCAAAAAAAAGTTTTCTAGAACATAAATAATTTTTTGTTTTAAAAAACCGGAATAAAAAGCAGTTAGTGTTTTTTTAAAAAAAAGCTATAAAAAATATTTTCTGTAATTTTTTGTTTTAAAAAACTAAAAAAAATGCAATGTCTGTTTCTGTTTAAAAAAGGCAGAAAAAAGGCTAACTTCTTTCGTTTTAGAACAGAAACTTTAAAAAAATACTGTTTCAAAAAAAGTTTTATCGAAAATAAGAATATAGTTTCTGTTTTTGTTTACAAAACTGAGGATAAAAAAGTAGTTTTTGTTTCTGTTTAAAAATTTTGAAAAAGACTTTGTTATGTTTTTGTTTCTATTTTAAAACAAATAAACTGGAAGAAAAAAAACAGTTTTTTCCAAAATAAAACAAAAACAATTTTCTGTTTTAAAAAAATTGAAAAAAAATTGTTTCTGACTTTTTAAGTGAAAAAACATTTTTGACTTTAAAAAAAATTAAATTCTCCAAAATATAAAAAGAAATAGAGTGGGAGAGGGTATCGTTTTGTTTCCTTTTCTTTTTTTCTTATCTAATGTCCCAAACTAGCCAAAAGGGCACAAACACAGTGCTTAGAATTATTTGGACCCCTTCTCAGATTCAATTATTTGATCCGAACAGTTTTTGTCGTTAGACTCAATAAATAGGTAATCCATAGAAAAAATAAAATTAATTAGGTATTTGTAGTCATAAGATCAAGTCAAATTTAAAAAAATAACCGACACACATCCATAAGATTAATTTTAAAAGTAAATTGCAACACCAATTCAATCATATTTAGTGGATGTCAATGTCTAAATTTCTAATCAACCTAAAATTTTACATATATTATATACTCAATGGACTCCCAAAAATAAAAGATTCTAATCCCATTATTAAGACCGACACGGGGCCTACTTGATGCATGTTGACGTGGGCACAATGCCGATACTAAATCCCAAACCAAGAGACTAACATAATCAATTATAGCATGATCATTTTCAGTGCATGAAAAAGTATATTAACTATTCAATAGACGATAGTGATCTAAAAGTTGACAAATAAATTTAGAATGATCTTTTACTATAATACTCATGTCATTTCAGTATAATTGTGAGATCAATGGTCCATTCAGCATAAAGACCATGGTGAATGATACCAAATGCTAAGATGTTTGTACAAAAATAGAATATAAAAATTAAAAACAAATATAAATAGGCACATAAAACATATAGAAATAGAAAACAAAAACAGAAAACTAAAAATAGTAAAACCAAAAAGAAAAAAAAAGAATAAAAATTATATAAATTGAAACTAAAAATATAATTAAAAAGAAAATAAATAGAAACAAAAATCAAAAAGAAAAATAAATTTGAAAACAGAAAATAGTAAATAGTAAATCAAACCAGAAATAGAAAATAAAAATTAAAAACTAATATAAAAAACTAAAAAAACAAAAACAGGAAAAAAAATAATATAAAATCTGAAAACATAAAAACAAACAAAAAATAAAATAAAAACAGAAATAGAAGACAAAAATCAAAGTCAAAATCATAAATAGATATAGAAATAGAAAACAAATAAAAATAATAAAAAAAGAAATAGAAAAAAATTGAAAACATATATATATTGAAACAAAAAATAGAAATAGAAAACAAAAATTAAAAACTAATATAATAGAAACTAAAATAAAAAGAAAAAAAGAAATATATACGAAAATTAAAAATCAAAAAAAGAAAACAGAAATAGAAATAAGAAAATATCAAAAATAATTATAAAAATAAATAAAATAAAAAAACAGAAATAGAAATATACAACCAAAAATAAAAAATTGAAAATAAAAAAATAAGATAAATTGAAAAGAAAATAGTAGTAATAGAAAAAGAAAATGAAAATGAAACATAAAAAACAAAATTAAAAAAATTGAAAACAAAAAATAAAAAATAGTATAAATCAAACTAGAAAAAGAAATAAAAATTAAAAAAAATAATATAAATAGAACTGAAAAACAAAAATGAAAATAAAATAAAAATTAAAAATCTAAAAACTGAAAAAACAAAAATAGGATAAATAAGAAAATACAAAAATATATATATAAAATCTGAAAACATAAAAAGAGAAAAAGAAAATAAAAAATAAAAATAAAAATAGAAAACAAAAAAAATCAAAAATAGAAACAGAAACAGAAATGGAAAATAAAACAAAAAAAGTAAATAAAAAAAGAAATATAAAACATAAATAAAAATAAAAATAAAAACAGAAAATACAATCAGAAAAAGAAAAATAGAAAGAAAACAAAAATCAATTTCAATATCAAAATCAAAATCAAAATCAAAAAAGGAAATGTAAAATATAAATCAAATCATAAATAGAAAATAAAAAATAAAAACAAATATAAACAAAAACAAAAGAAAACAAAAAATTAATGTAAAATCTAAAAACATAAAAATAAAAAAAAATAAAAATAAAAAAATATAAACAGAAAACAGTAAATCAAAAAAGTAATTACAAAAAATTAAACAAAAATAAATTGAAATTAAAAAGAGAAATAGAAACAAAAAATAAAAAATTAGAAAATAGAAGAAAAATAGTTTTAAATCAAAAACAATTCAGAAAAAAATAGAAAAAAATAGGAAACAAAACAAAAAAATAAAAATAAAAAATAGAAATAGAAATAGAAAATAAAAATAGAAAACCGTCAATCAAAAGAGAAATAAAAGCAGAAAATACAAACAAAAAATAAAAATAGAATTTGAAAATAAAATAAAAATCAGAAATAGAAATAGAAAAGAATATGAAAATCAATCAAATTCAAAATCAAAAACAGAAATGGAAAAAGAATAAATCTAACCATAAATAGTAAATAAAAATTGAAAACAAATATAAATAGAGAAACAAAATGTGAAAAAATAGAAATAAAAAATAAAAATTAAAAACTAATATAAAAACAAAAAATAAAAAAAACAGAGAAACTAAAAAAACAAAAACAGGAAAAAAAAAAATAATATTAAAAATCTGAAAACATAAAAACAAACAAAAAAATAAAATAAAAACAGAAATTGAAGACAAAAATCAAAGTCAAAATCATAAATAGATATAGAAATAGAAAAAAAATAAAAAAAATAAAAAAAGAAATAGAAAAAAATTGAAAAGATATATACATTGAAACAAAAAATAGAAATAGAAAACAGAAATAGAAAACAAAAATTAAAAACTAATATAAATAGAAACTAAAATAAAAATAGAAAAAAGAAATATATACGAAAAATAAAAATCAAAAAAAGAAAACAGAAATAGAAATAAGAAAATATCAAAAATAATTATAAAAATAAATAAAAATAAAAAACAGAAATAGAAATATACAACCAAAATAAAAAATTGAAAATAAAAAAATAAGATAAATTGAAAAGAAAAATAGTAATAGAAAAAGAAAAATGAAACATAAAAAAAACAAAATTAAAAAAATTGAAAACAAAAAATAAAAAATAGTATAAATCAAACTAGAAAAAGAAAATAAAAATTAAAAACAAATAATATAAATAGAAACTGAAAACAAAAATGAAAATAAAAATAAAAATTAAAAATCTAAAAACTGAAAAAACAAAAATAGGATAAATAAGAAAATACAAAAATATATATATAAAATCTGAAAACATAAAAAGAAAAAGAAAATAAAAAATAAAAATAAAAATAGAAAACAAAAAAAATCAAAAATAGAAACAGAAACAGAAATGGAAAATAAAAACAAAAAAAGTAAATAAAAAAAGAAATATAAAACATAAATAAAAATAAAAACAGAAAAATACAAATCAGAAAAAGAAAATAGAAAAGAAAACAAAAATCAATTTCAATATCAAAATCAAAATCAAAATCAAAAAAGGAAATGTAAAATAATAAATCAAATCATAAATAGAAAATAAAAAATAAAAACAAATATAAACAAAAACAGAAAACAAAAAATTAATGTAAAATCTAAAAACATAAAAATAAAAAAAATAAAAATAAAAAATATAAACAGAAAACAGTAAATCAAAAAAGTAATTACAAAAAATTAAAACAAAAATAAATTGAAATTAAAAAGAGAAATAGAAACAAAAAATAAAAAATTAGAAAATAGAAAATAGTTTTAAATCAAAAACAATTCAGAAAAAAAATAGAAAAAATAGGAAACAAAACAAAAATAAAAATAAAAAATAGAAATAGAAATAGAAAATAAAAATAGAAAACCGTCAATCAAAATAGAAATAAAAGCAGAAAATACAAACAAAAAATAAAAATAGAATTTGAAAATATAAATAAAAATCAGAAATAGAAATAGAAAAGAATATGAAAATCAATCAAATTCAAAATCAAAAACAGAAATGG
>CM018900.1:142500-145000 GCA_009663005.1 Actinidia chinensis
TTTATACTTAAATGTTCGGATGATTGACTACTTGAAAATGTTTGAATAATACCTAGAGGTTGAAACCCTTAGCTTTTTGCCATCAAACCAACCCACTTGGTTATAAACTAACTTGACACAAATAAAACTTAAAAGATAAAATTGAGAAAATTAAAACTTTGAGGACTAAAAGACACAAAGTGCATACTTTAAGGACTGTTTACGTATTTTCTCCAATTTTATAAATTGGATATATACGATCAGTTCTCGGGTTGGTTCGGGTTACCCTAACCCCGACTCCGAGTATCGAACCAACAGGATCGGGTTGGTCACTTTCAGACCCAGAACCAAACAATTCCCCTTCTAGAACAGAACGTCGTCCCTCTAGTTTAGAGAAATTGAAAACCCTAGCTCCGAATCGATCGCATCTAATAGCAAGGAGAGAGAGAGGGGTTGGCGGAGAAAATGCCATTAACATCTGAATTAGCTTATTTTTATTTACTTATTTAATTTTTTCACCGTTTTAGGCTCCGTTTGGTACCGACTTTTCCTTTTTTTTTTTTAAATTTACAAGTAAAAAAGTTAGTAAGAGTTAGTTTTTTTATTTTTTTATTTATATTTATTTTTAGTTAAATTAAAGCAAAAAAAAGCAAAAAAAAAACTTATTATATTTTTTTTGATAATAAATTTAAAAAAAACTTGACCTTTTAGGTATTATCAAACGGAGCATTAGTGATAAATGAAGGAGCTTGAATTGCTAAAAATTTCTTTGAAATTGATTTATTACTCAATCAAATCTAGGTCATCTTATTTTTTAAGCTTGTAAAATTTTAAATCAGACTTTGAGTAAGTTATTACTCAGCTTGATAAACTTATAATGTTTAAAAAATTTAAATTATTCGAGTTCGACTTGATTAAAATTCATTTGAGATCAGTTGATAAACAAATCAATCTCAAATGTATTATTAAAACTCATTAAATTTTCAAATCAAGATTAAACAATCACTTCACAATATATAATATCTAGATCCTTCATTATTTCTGTAATAATCATTTCCAAAGGAAAAAACAAAAACAAAAACAAATGCAAGCGTTGATTATACAACCACGTGTTATATATTTTCTCCACATTGGTCCTCATTTGGTGTTCACAATGCAACGAATATAAAAGCCAGAATGAGTCATCTACAGAGCCAAAGACCCCATTTTGTAAAGTCCGACAAAATGGTGGGGGATTTTTCGTCTCATTGAAGTGATAATAACGTTTCCTTGTCCGTATGTTTTTTTGTGTGCGAGAGCAATCAAATGAAAAAAAATAATTTTTAAAAAATAATGATATGCTTGCTATATGTATTTATCATATGATATAATGTATTCATAAATACTGATATAAAGAGTTCAACTTAGCCAACTGTTATTAATTATGTGATTAGATAATAAATTGAAATGGTAAAAATATGAGGTAAGCATTGCATTTTTATTGTTTTAATAGAAACATGCATTAATTTTCTTCAAATTTCCGAACACTACTAAAATGAGGAAAATTTAACTTCTTTTACTTCATTTTATTATTTTATTCTGAATTGCTCCACTTATTTTTTAATTTGATTAGGTTGTATCTTCAATGCATGTTAGTTAAAAAATATGTTAAAGTAACAAGGAATTGTAGTGTTCATTAAAATGAAAATGTCCAAAATGCCCAATTGAAAAAAACTCAACTGTTTAAGAGAGATTAGACAATTGCTTAAAACTTTATTATGGATACCGATATTGATTTGACCAAAATAATATTGTGAGAGAAAATTCGCAGTGTATGAGTAGCGGCCAATATGTAACGGGAAAAATAGACCATTACGATGGAAAAAAACCAATTCTAGGTGAGAAAATGTTGAAAAATTAAATTATTTCATATCAGTAGGTGTAATGTTTAGTAATTTTAGTTTTAATGTTTAAGATTAGCAAGTATGATATACAATTGTTAAAAATCAATAGGTTTAATATTCTAATTAGTAATGTATACATGTAACATTTTAAAGGAGTAGTTTTAATATTTAAATTACTAGGTGTTATATTAGTATATTAAAATTAGTAGGTATAATAGTTCAAATTAGTAATTTTTATATTTCAAATCAGCATGTCTAATATTAGTATATTACAAATTAGTAGGTATAATATTTAAAATTAATAAGTTTATAATTTTAAAATTCTAATTCATATATCTATTTCCCATTTGGTACGTAACTATAGTTTGGCCAAAACCTATATTTTCTACTTTATAATAGATAGTATTTATCTGTGTGTGATCGTTAGAAGATTATTAGTAAAAATTATATTGAATTTTAATTCTTACAATCATTGTTCATTTTAATTAATTAAATTAAATACATTCACATTTTGAGAAAACTTAAAACTCATACCAAAAAATATTACACATGTTATATCCCAAAACCGACTCACAACCACGGATACCGTTACAGCCACTGATACCGTTTTTTCGAACCATGATGTGTCCCTATCCTGG
>CM018900.1:182500-200000 GCA_009663005.1 Actinidia chinensis
TGCTCTCTCTCTCTCTCTCTCTTGAAGTTTTCCAATTTCAACAGCGTATCGGAGATGGCCTGCAAAGTTGGTGTAATATACATCAATGGCACACTAATTTTTATGTTTCAACTATGGTGGTTGTAAATACTCATTTTTCTATTACAGTTTACTAATTTTGTGGTTATATTGCAGGGGGGAAACGGAACTTGGAAGCAAAAGTTGCAACAGGTAATCTATTTTTCGTTTGATTTTTTATTCTGCTTTACATTTGCTTTTTGTTGGAAAAAATCGGTTTCACCCACAACGAAAGTACACAAATTATAATACACAAAATAAAATAGAGAACACAAAATATATGTGATTCGACACCAACTTGCTTGCATTCACGGGAGAAAGAGAAATCTACTAATATGAATTATTACAATGAAAAAATAAAAACACCCAACCCAAAGGGCCTAGCTCACTTTATATTTTATTTTCTCTCTCACACTCCTCGTTTTTTTGTTTTCACTCTCTCTCTCCTTTTTCTTCCTTCTTTTTTCCATACCAAACATAGCCTATAAAAGAGGGTTATGAAAAATACAATTTTTGAGAAACAATTAACTTAGTCATTGATGGCTTTCCTTGGGAGCTCATACTTTGGGGAGAAACAAATCAACATTGGGATAAAACATCCCTTGGCAACAAGTTGGTCAAACAAAGAATTAAAATTGAGCCAACTTTTCAACAAGTCATCCCAAAGTGAGAGGACCCCAACAATCACCCCCTCCACTTATGTGAGGTAATCGTTTGCACGCACCTTCTTTACAAAGTCCCCCGCAATCTCTTATCGGGTACTCCGATAAAAAAAATATCGCTGATCAAATTTGGTGCAAAAGATAGCCTTTTTCTAGTGAATATTTTTTTTTCCATCAACCTTTCCAATCTTCTTGCATGGAACTTTTTCAATCATCAATTGATGCTTTTGTTTCCTCACTGTACTTTATAAAATATGATTTTTTTTTTGTATCTTTTCTTTATTTCTTGTTCTCGTGTTTTTCTCTTCGTTTTTTTGCTCGTTTTTCTCTTCTGTTTCATCTGCCTTTACATGCCACCTTTGTGGAATTCGACGGCTATCTTTACTTTTCGTCTTCTGCATATTGCTTGCTCGATGTTTGACAATTGCACCCCCTGCATTAACACTCCCTTCAAGCTCGTACAGATTTCCATATCTATTCCCTTGTAGCACCACTTTGTAGCACCACTTTGTCTTCCTTTAAGACTTTGAGGACTCCATCTTTGGATTAGAACTAGCAACTTT
Organism: Actinidia chinensis; assembly: GCA_009663005.1. Taxonomy (NCBI): domain Eukaryota; kingdom Viridiplantae; phylum Streptophyta; class Magnoliopsida; order Ericales; family Actinidiaceae; genus Actinidia; species Actinidia chinensis. The sequence goes on from CM018900.1 coordinate 183,783, forward strand.
TCGAATCCAACATCCTTAATGATATCAAATTCTTTATCAAGCTTGGCACATGTCGAACTTCGATCAATGTCTGATATTTTCCATCAAGCATACGGAATCGTACCATCCCCAAGCCAAACACCTTGTTCGTTGTGCTGTTAGCCATTCTGACAGTGTTTCTGTGACATGCTTGATATGTTGCAAAATATTTTCTAACCCCGCACATATGAAATGAATATCCACTGCCCAACACCCAATCATAATCCTTCGTAGCTGAACTAACAGAAAGCAAAGCACCTTCATTATTCGATAAACTTTTCATAATTGCTGCTGTTTCAGATGAATTTTCTTTCCCTTTCTCCTTTTCCTTCTTTTCCTTGAGCTTTGGGCAAAATTTAATGATATAACCCTCTTCGTTATAATAGTAGCACTTTTTCTTATAATCTCTTGATTGTGAATATCCTCCTTGATTGTGACTGACCCTTCGGTATGGATCCATCACGCCTTTCGGTGTTCAGCCTCTAACATAACCACTGTCGGAAGCAAAAAACATTGTTGGCAGTCCAGCCCAAATGAAGGCCAAGGTTCCAAGGCCCAAGCCCAAAAGTGGACGGCCCATAACTCATTCCTTCTAATGTAATAGACTGGGAAAGGAAGAACCGCCGCAGCACGAGCCAGATGGCAGGAACGCGCTGCTCTGACAGAAGGAGCCACGAGGGCGGCGCCGAAAGAGTTGAAGACGGAAGGCGGCTCTCCCTCTCCATGGTCAACAATGGATGCATGAATGAGCTCAGCAATGAGCTCATCCTCTTGTCTGTGGTCTATAACTATGGTTGTAGGGAAAGAGAGTGGGCAGAGTAGAGAAATCTGTAAGAATACAGAGAGGCTGTGAGCAGAGAGCAAGACTGAGAGATAGAGAGGTGAGTGAGTTGAGTGTGATCTCCTCCTTGTATTTATTGTAATTCATTTCTGTGTAGTGAATTATCAGATCCTCTCCGTGGACGTAGGCATTGTTCGACCGAACCCTGTAAACTTGTCTTGTGTGTGGGTTGAGTTGGTGGAGTGACTGGTAACTCGTTGGGCACCAACACTTGGTATCGAGCCAAGTTCGAGTCACCGGAGAGTCACCGGAGTGCCACCGGAGTAACCATCTTCGAATTCTGAGCAAATTCGAATTGATCAAAACTGCTATGAGCTACCATCACCTTCGTCTCTCGATACGAAGTCCAGCACCAACCGCGTCAACAACGGAGCCGGACGCTTCTCCCGCTCAGCCTGAAGATCGGCGCGTGAGATTCTTACTCTCAGGCGCGCAACTCACGCGCCCGCACGCGCTTGCTGAGGAAGATAACTTGTGCCGCTTTGTGTCAGCACTGCGTCACATTGCATCAGCAAAGGGAATATTCCAAGAAATTCCTGTTTGACGAGGCGTGACCAGTCAACACGAGCCGTGACCAGGTTGGACCAGCCGTTGACCGGCGTTGACCAGTCGTTGACGGTCAAATAACCGTGATCGAAAAGTGAAAATTACACTTTTAGTCCCTGGATTCTGATTATTTTTAATTTGGTCACTGAAGTTTGGAAATTGACAATTTAGCCCCATTGAAGTTTTTGGAAATGCAATTAAGGTCCCGAAAAAAATGGAAAAATTTCAATTTAGCCCTAGAAGTTTTGATTTGATCAATTTGGATCCCAAAAGTGTCTGATTTTGACGGAAAAGGCCTATTCTGAGTTTTGTTCGGGCGTCCGGCGGATCCATCCGCGGGGTTTGGTTTTCGAAGAGTTTGCTTCTATTATAGAGAAGTGTTAATATGGCGGAGTATATTGGAGGCTATTATGATTATGCTTTCAGCTACAAATTACGCCCTATATGGAAACAAGGATGGAAGACATCTATTCTGTAAACGATTGCATGATCCTGGAGAATAAAGGAGAAAAACCTACAGAAAAGAAGGAATGCAAGAATGGACGAAGATGAACAGAAAAACAATCGGGCCCTAATCAGCCAGGGCATTGGAACACGAGGTGGGTGTTACCACGTAGCAACACAAGAGACGAGAGTGCTGACGATTTATGGACCAAATTGGAGGAAGATGGTACCAAGCGAGACATCTCGGAACAAGCCGTATTGTAGAGGAGTGAGGAGCTTGTGAACTTGAACTACAAAGAGGGACGGCTGCGGAAAATACGAGAGAGTTCCAAAATTTGGTCAACCAGTTGAGCCGATAGACCTCCATTTTGACGATGAAATGCAGGGGCTCTACTAGCCTTCTGAGTTCTTACCAGAAAGTTGGGAGACATTGTGGTTTCTCTCAGTATTCCGCGGAAGGATGGGAGTTGACTTTTGGTGACAGTCAAGGATGTCCGTTCAACGAAGAGGCACGGAAGGAAAAAGAAAAAGATGGGCCAAGGACAGAGCGAAGTGAGTCGCAGGCCTAATCTCAGACGGAAGCGGGAAAGGAGGTAGAGGGGAACCAGAGGAATAAGGGGAGAGGAACGGCAGAGGTCACAATCAAGGGGGTCTGGGGTAGCCAGTTTTAAGTGTTTTTTCTAGACCAAGAGGGCCATATGAAGAGGAGAATTGCCCAAAGATAAAGCACAGATTCAGTCTTCAGAGACAGCATCAGCATCGGCATCAGTGATGAACAGTGATTCAGATAATGATGCATCCTAGTATCAGCGCAGCAAATGAGAATCCAGACGGGTATTGGATTCAGGAAGTGCCTACCATTTTTGTAGAGACAGGAAGATGTCCTCTACATACGCAGGTATGGAGGGACTTGTACGGATGGCGAACAACACGAAGAACCAATTGTTGGCAAGGGAACAGTACGGTTCCGAATGGCAGAGGAGAGGTCTGTACCGTGACCGAGGTACCCGGCATGTTCCTCAAACTACGAAGAATTTGACTTCATATCGGATGCGAGATCAATGCGGTTTGAGAGCATTGCAGCTAAGCGGAGGAATCTTGAGAATGTCCAAAGGAACAGAGACGATGCTGAGGGGAAGGAAGATCAAAGGACTATATCGACTGGAGGGGAATGTCCGACTTAGGAAGTAGACGCTGTCCGACATGGGTCAGTGATATAAGACGGAAGGAAAGCGACAAGCGAAAGCAACAGGTGCACACAAGCACCGAAGCCAGCGCAGAGACACCTGGAGGAGCCAGAGTGGTACAAAGAGCGCAAGGGAGATGCCTTGAGACAAGGCGTGAAGTCTGATAAGACATAGACCAGTGCGACCAGTGCAGGATTGCGTCCATAGAAATCTCAGAGGAATGAGACAAAGTCGATCTGAAGAGTGGTTCATCGACAGGCGAGACGTCGCCGAAACAGTCTTCTTTCGACTTCTCGATTTGATAGTGAGCAGTGCAGTGATCTCTTCAGATGTGTACACAAGAGAGAAGAGAGGGGGAGGGGAGCCACGACGACTACAAAATGTGATGTAGGACTTTGTAGAGCTCTACGGTGTGAGGGGGAGCAGGCAACCTAAGAGGAGAGGTGCAGACACTTCAGTCTGGAAGGCATTGCCCATTGAAGGGGCAAGATATCTCACGATGCCAGTCATTGCCAGATCTTACGGTGGGAGCTGGATCAGATTACCCCAATGGCTGGAGGGGGGAGATTGTTGGAAGTCCAGCCCAAATTAAGGCCCAAGGTTCCACGCCCAAGCCCAAAAGGGAAGCCCATAATCATTCCTTCTAAGTAAATAATGGGAAGGAAGAAAACGCAGAAGAGAAGAGAGATGGGAAAGAAAGAGATGCTCTGACAGAAGGGAAGTCAGAGAGGCGCCGAAAGAGTTGAAGACGGAAGGCGCTCCCTTCCCTCCTCCATGGTCAACAAGGATGCATGAATGAGCCGCCTATGAGCTATCCTCTTGTATGTGGTCTATAAATATGGTTGTGGAGAAAGAGATGTGGGCAGAGTAGAGAAATCTGTTTAAGAATACAGAGAGGTTGTGAGCATCGGAGCCAGACTGAGAGAGATAGAGAGGTGAGTGAGTGAGTGTTGATCTCCTCCTTTGTATTATTGTAATTCATTTCGTGCTAGTGAATATCAGATCCTCTCCGTGGACGTAAGGCATTGTTCGCCGACCACGTGTAAATGTGTTCTTGGTGTGTGTTGATGTTGGTGGAGTGACTGCGTTAACTCGTTTTGGGACACAACAACCATAGCTCTCTATTTTGAGTAATTTTCACTTTCCTTCTTGGGTATTGACTCGTGGGATAACAACGTAGCAACCACCTTATCAATTCCAAGTGCATCTTTCCCGTCATTAAAGTGGTTCTAAGATGTTCATATGATGGTAGCAAAGATATCAACAGTATGACGACTTTATCTTCCTCCTCGATCTTCACACCGATGGCTTCGACTTTTATCAATAGCCTCTTGAACTCATCCAAGTGCTCCATGAAATTTACTCCTTTCGTCATATGAAGTGTGTATAGTTGTTTTCTTAAATACAACCAACTTGTCAATGATTTGGATTTGTATCTGCTCTCCAACTTCACCCAAGCCTCCACCGGATCTGTCTTGTTAATGACCTCCCGAAGAGTGTTGTTCCAAGAAATAGTTAAATAGTGCTATTAGCCAAATCCCCCATCTCTTTCCAGTCGTCATCCTTCATATTTTTTGGTTTTTCAGCTTTGGGTTTGAGAGCCTTCACAAGTTTTTCCCGTGTAAGAATATTCTTCACCCTTTGCTGCCAAAGAGTAAAATCATGATGGTCATTGAAAAGTTCAACCACAAAATCAGAACTTTTTCCCGCCATCTGATTTATATGTAATAATTTGTGCTTCAACCCGAACTTTTTCCTGCCATCTGATTTTGTGCTTCAACCCAACCACAAAATCAATACCAGTTGTTGGGAAAAATCAGTCTCATCTATAATGAAAGCACACAAAATAAAATAGAGAATACAAGATATACGTGGTTCGGCACCAACTTGCCTACGTCCACTGGAGAAAGAGAAATCTACTAATATGAGTGATTACAATGAGAAAATAAAAATACCTAACCCAGAGCCCTAACTCACTTTGTATTTTATTTTCTCCCTCTCACTCCTCACTTTCCTGGTTCCACTATTTCTCTCCTCTCTTTTTTTTTTTCCTACACCAAACATAGCCTATACATGAGGGTTTATATAGGCATAAAAATACAAATTTTGAGAAACAATAACTTTGTGGAAGTTCAAAAGCTCTTACTTTGGGAAGAAACAAATAAGTATTAGAAGAGAGCATATAGTGAGAACAAGTTGGTCAAACAAATGAATCAAAATTGAGCCAACTTTCCAACAAGTCACCCCAAAGTGGGTGGATCCCAACACTTTTAACTACTCAATACAAAATTAATATGTTATGTTCTTTTCAATTCTTTCCAAATTAGATTGTGCATAGCATCTGATGAATGTTGCAATTCCATCCTTTCCTGCGATTTGGTTGCAGGAGCTTCCGCTGCTGGAGGTATGATGGGTAATGCGGTGATCTTGATGGTATGGAGGACCTTTCTTCAGGAAATTCAATGAATCTTTTGGAAGAAGGGAAGCGATGATACAATCAAATATCGAGGCCATTCTGAAGAACTGCGGCCTTCTTGCCTCCAAAACGATTTACAGTGATCAGATGTAAAGAAAAATGACCAACTCTTCAAAGAAAAAACTAGGCGGGGAGGAGGGGAGGATAGGCGAAGTGTAACAAGGAAAATTGCAAAAAAAATACAGAACCCAAACCCATTGCAGTGAAGGTCCTAAAACGAATCAAAGGTGATGGCGAAGAATTTATTACGAGGTCACAAGCATTAGCAGGACTTCACACGTTAACATCGTCACTCTTTTGGTTTGTTCGAGGCGACAGAAGAGAAGAGCGCACTATCTATGAGTTCATGCCTAAGGATCACTCGACAAGTTCATATCTAATGATAATTTCATCAACGGAGGAGCGTCAATTTGGGGTGGAAAACACTCTACCAATTGCAATTGGCAGCCAGCGGACTAGAGTTTTTTTTTTACTTTGCCACCGTGGTTTTGTAACACGAGAATTTTGATTTCGACATAAGCCTCAAAATCTCCTAGACGAGACTTTTGCACCAAAGATTTCTGATTTTGCCTTGCTAAGCATGCCCTAAGAAAGAGAGTATCGTATCCATGTTAGGGATGAGAGGGGACCATCGGTTATATTGCTCCGGGAAGTATATCTCTAAGAAATTTGGAAGGGTCTCTCACAAAGTCAGACGTCTATAGACTATGGAAGGATGATTTTAGATATGGTTTTGGAGGGAAAAACAATGTTGAGTTGGAAGTTGATCATACCAGCTGAACTATATTTTTTCCGGATTGGATATTACAGGCATCGTGAAATGGATAAAGAAATTGGGCAATGCGGTGTTATGACCGAAGAGCAAAATGATCAGAACAAGAAGAAGATTGATGATAGTTGGCTTGTGGTGCATACAAACACATCCTTCAGTCGGCCTTCGATGAAGTGAGTGGTGGGTAGGTAGAAGGAAGCCTAGAAAGAAGAAACCGTACAAATCCCAGATAGGCGGCCTTGTCTTCTCCCCCAAGAGCACTTGGCTGAGATTCTCAGCCACAGATAATTTATTATCACACTCATCTAATTCATGGTATGAAACGTTCTGAAAAGGCAAGTTGGTGCTTTTTTCTTCTTCTGCCTTCTGTGTAGGATTTCTACCGATTACGTAAATAGCCTGAATGTGGTTGATGTCAATTGTTCTTTTGTCCAGTATTGCAGCTATTACCCATTTCATGATAAACAGATAACTTTGGAAAGGAAATAGAAGAGAAGTTTTAAATATTTTTCTTATTTCTTTACAATATAGGCAGGAAGGAAATAGAAATAGAGAGTTTCAGTCACAGCTACGAGGCTCGAACAGACCAAATTTGATGTGCGGTAGGGTTGGTACCCAAATATCTCATCCACGGGGCCAAGCTCGTAAGTCTTAATCTTTGTTTAGAAAGTTTAAATAAGATGGGGCAAGGCCCATTATAAGTTTAGAGCATGACCAATTTGGGTACAGCCTTGATAGCAGTGAGCTGGGCCCACAAGGCCCCCAGGTGATCTAGGGGCACACCTAGAGATGTAAATTTGGCAGGATCGGGATGGTTCAGTCTGATTTGATCACGAGTTGGGCTGGTTTAGCTCAGCCTGCGTAGGTGACGGATGAGGCTTGATCCATACCGAAATTCGAAAGCTCAGTCCAATTCGTAGGACTGGCCCGAATTTGTTGGATTTTTTTTTGCGGGCTGAACTTGCCCCCAAATTTTGTGTATTTTAGTTCGGGCAGACCCGAATCAGCCTGAATTTTTTTGGATTTTTGATTTGGGGCAAAACGGGGGGCTTCAGGTTGTTTAGACGGAAAGACGTTGAGCGTAATAGATCGGAATGAGAGGTCCGGTGTATAATCCGCCTTGCGACTCCGTTGGACTTGGGTGGCCCAATGTCCAAACGAGTTGACCTCACCTGACACAGCCTGTGCCAATTATGGATTGAACACCGGGTGAGCTCACCACACCCAGCCCAATCGACAGCACTAGGCACACCAATAACAACCCAATATATACTAGGTTTTGGACTCATAGGATGAACAAGTTTATACTCTTCTATTAGTAGTGATACTCTTCCTATTTTTTTCTTTCACTTCAAGTTCTCTACTTTGATTTTCAGATAGTTCTTGGCCGGTATTACAGCGGGCCCTCCCTTTCCCACTTACTCTCTCTTATTCTCATGCCATTAGAAGCTTTGTAGGGACCAAACGAACTCAGGACCTCATTGAAATATTTTAGAAATTGTCTAATTCTAAATAGGATTTTAATCAACAAAAGGTTAGCTAGCATATGCCTAGATTGGAAAGAGAGTAATGAGAGAGAGAGAGAGAGGACAAAAAGATGAGCTATATGTAACTGTCATAGCCTACAGGATCGACCAATCCTCACCCAAAGTTTTTAAAATATTTCAGTTTTATAATAATATTAACTATTAATTTTTCTAAAATTATATTATTTTACCAGTAGAAGATTAAAATTAATACTGCATTAAATTTTTTATATACTTTTGGGTCATTTATTGCTACGTTTAGTCTACATTTTTTAGTTGTGTAATTGTTTTAAAACTCAATTTTGTTTTTGCCTGTCTGCTCTGTTTTTTGGGGTTGGATGATGAAATTTTAGCATGTTTTTCAGGGTTTCTTTGGCCTAAATCATTTAAGAAATCGACAAACCATTAATAATTTCTTACTAATTCATGGCTAAAAAATAAGATAATTTTTTAACCATCCCAATCAAGAAATTATAATTTTTTAGCTAAACGAGTTTTTAGCCTTGGGGTTGGGGTCGCCAATACAGCTGGCTTGGAATGATTGAATTAAGTACCCGCAAGAGCCTCTTCTGCGTGGTCTTGGAGCTTGTCACCCTGCATTGGCATCCTATGAATTGAATGGTCCTCACATTGACACAATATTGGTTCTTTCTAATTCCTTTATTTATTTTTATCCTTATTTTTTTTTCTTCTAATTTTTGATAAAAAAAAAGTTTGTACTAATTTTGTATTTAGTGATTTTTATTAACATAATTGATTTTTTTTAAAAAAAAAAGACTTTTTTGATTCATCTAGTCATAACGAATCGGACACTCCATTATAAAAAAAAATGAATTAAGAAAGTAGAAAAAAAAGAAAAAAATTGACTAAGAATTAAAATAAGTCTACTAATGAAAATTGATATTCCTCTCTTCCAATTTGTTTGTTCATTTTTACTATTTTGGATATCTCAAAAAATTATTTATATTTTTTAATTTATATTTTTTTGATGATTTTAAATATTTTGCATTGAATAACTAATTGAGATCTTTTGATTGGTTTAAAATATATCAAAAAATTATTTATTAAAATATATAGTAATTTATTGGTATAATTATCGAGCAAGAATACTTAAAAATAACAACAAATTGAGACAGAGGGATTAACTCCCTAGGAATTACTAAAGTATAGCTTCTGTTGCATTTCATGGAACATGTTACAATACACATCACACATTATTTGTACTCATTATGTGGTTGAGATTATTCCACATTACCATTTTTTAATAGTCAAGCTAGTCATTTTGTAAATCAATTAGATTAAAATATAATTTAATCACAAATTCTCATAAAATTAATTTTTAATTCATAACATAATCACAAATTTTTATAAAATATTTATGATTATATCCATAAAGATTTATAAACGAACCATAAAGATCATAAAATTTACTAAACATACCAATAGAATTTAATAAAAAATCATTCATAACAAAATACATCATAACAATAGCTATAAAAATTCATAACAAAATCAATCTGATTCATAGCCAAGTCAATACGATTCAAAAAAACAAGTTTGACCGATTGTTTAAAGTTATCATTATTAATTATTAATTTATTTAAAGATTCAAAATAAAAGTATTTCATCTAATAAGTATTAAATGAGGTCCTAAAAATATATCCACGGAAGCATTTCCCATTTTTCATATGATAAAAACAGCTAACTATTTATTGTGGCCTTTGCGACTTCCTAGAGAAAATGAATTAACATGAGAGAGAGAGACAGAGAGAGAGATTGGAAGAGCCAATTCTTGGAATGATAATAACTTGTTCGTAATCGTATTATTCTGTAAGTGCTATTCTGGTGAATGTGTGCGCGTCAGTCTACCTGGAACTAATGCCACGAATCTTTTTGTTACTGCCACACCACGAGGTATGTCATTTGACTGCTCTGCGCTTATGACAATTTTTGTCTCCTCTCTACCCCTTCCATTTCTGCTACTTTTTTCCCAAACTCACCTTTTATCTCTGCTTTCAACTACTACTTTTTTCCAAACTCAACTCTCTCTCTCTCTCTCTCTCTCTCTGTTTCATGCTTCAACAATGGCTTCCCGAAAATTTGTTGGATCCAGCCCAATTGAAGGCCCATAGGATCAAAGCCCAAGCCCAAGGTGGGAGGCCCAACCCAATGATACCCAAGCCCAAGCCCAAGCCCACAAACCATTCGTTCTAATGTAAATAGAATGGGAAAAGGAAATAGAGATAAGAGAAGAGAAGAAGGGAAGGGAAGAAATACTCTGACAAAAGTTGTCAAAGGAGGCGCCGAACTAGTCGAAAGAGTTGAAGACGGAGGCTCCTTCCCTCCTCCATGGTCAACAATGGAGGCATGAATGAGCTCAGTCATGAGCTCATCCTTCTCTGTCTGTGGCCTATATATAGAGATGGTTGTGGGGAGAAAGAACAAGGGAGTGGGCAGGGGAGTAATGAGAAATTCTGTAAAGATACAGAGAGGCTGTGTGAGAGAAAGACTGAGAGATTGAGAGATGAGATGATTTGAGTGAGTGGAGTGTGATCTCCTCCTTTGTATTCATTGTTAATTCATTCTGAGATAGGAATTATCAGATCCTCTCGTGGTGTAGGATTGTTGGCCGAACCACATAAATTTTGTTCTTCTTGTATGTGTGGCTATGTTGGTTAGAGAGACTGATAACTCATTTTTGGCAAAACAATGGTATATCAAAGCCAAATTCGAGTCACCGGGAGTGCACCGAAGTAAACTTTCGAATTCTGAGCAAATTCCAAAGTACTCAACCGCATTTGAGCATTACACGAGATTCGTCTCTCGATACGAAGCTCCAGCACCAAACGGATTCCAAAATCGGATTCAAACGACGCCCTCACGCGCCGTTTGAAGTTAGGCGCGTCAGATCCACGCGCGACACACGTGCCAGAGGGTAGAAGACGACTGGAATTCAAGCGCCATGCCGCCCCCACGCGCCCGGAAAGGGGAAGTAAGAAGAACGAGAAGACCCAGACCAAAGGGGACCAGAGAAAAAAGATAAGCGCGAACAAGACGAACAAACAAGAGACATGGAGAGTAGATGCCACTATCAGCACACGCCCAAACACGCGACCGAACGCGCCAGGCGAGTGGCGGCAACGCGCAGGCACGCGCCCCACGCGCCAGTCGCTCCCAGCCTCACGAGCCCCAGACGATCCGAGCGTTTGAGCCGATTCCCGAGCCGCGAGTGCCCACACACGCGCCGCCGATAGAGCCGCGCAGACGAGCGATCCGTGAGCCGCGCCGATCCGAGCAGTTAACATGTTCAACCCGAGCATGACCAGCTGTTGTTGACCTGTCAAACGTTGACCGTTGACCGTTGGCTGGTCAAAACCGAAAATTGCACTTTTTCTCCTGACTTTTGTTAATTAACGATTGGTCCCTAAGTTTGGAAAATTATAGATTTTGGCCCTGAGTTGGGAAATGCAAGTTAGTCCTTTAATTTATTTCAATTTGGGTCGCAGAGAGTCTGATTTTGACAGAAAAGCTCTTTCTGAGTTTTCTCGGCATTCCGGATCCATCCGCGGGGTCGTTTTTCTGATATTTTGCTTTCTATTTGAGAGAATTGATGCAGAGAAATCAATTTAGGAGTTATGATTATGCTTTCAGCTACAATTACGGCGCCTGAGTGGAACCGAGGATGGAAGACTCCCTATTCTGTAAAAGATTTGCAATGATCCTTTAGAAATTAAAGGAGAAGAAACCTACAGAAAAGAAGGATGAGGAGATGGATAAAGATGAACCGGAAAACGATCGGGCTAATCAGGACAGTGCATTGGAAACGAAGTGTTCCACCATGTGCCACAAGAGGAGAGTGCTTACGATCTAGGGGACCAAATTGGAGAAGATGTACCAGGCGAAGAAATCTCGGAAACAAGGCTTATTGATTGAGAGGCTTGTGAATCTGAAACTTTGAGAGGGACGGTGGGGAACATACGAGCGGTTCCAGAATTTGGTCAAACAGTTGGCCAGTATAAAACCTCATTTTGACGATGAGAAGCAGGCTCTACTGAAGAGTTGGGCCATGGTGGTTTCTCTCAGCGAATTTTCGAGGCAGGATGGGGAAGTTGACTCGTGAGTACCATCAAGGATGCCCTAGTTCAACGAAGAGGCACGGAAGAAAGAGATGGGCTGACCGAGCGAAGTGAGTCGCAGGCCCTAATCTCAGACGGGAGCAGGGAAAGAGGTCGAGGTCACCAGAGGAATAATGGGAGAGGACGGCCAAGGGTCACATCAAGAGGTCGCAGTTTAAGTGTTTTTTCTATGACCAAGAAGGGGCATATCAAGGGAATTGCCCAAAGTATAAAACCATATTTGCAATACTTCAGAGACAGCATCAACATCCGCATCAGTGATGGAAAGATTCAGCTAATGATGCGTTCCTCGTATCACGGTAGATGAGAATCCAGGACTGGGATTGGATCAGGAAGTGCCTACCTATTTTTGTAGGAGAAGGAAATGTTCTCTACATACGCAGAATGCGAGGGACTTGTACGGATGGCGAACAACACGACGAAACAAAGTTGTTGGCAAGGAAACAAGTCCAGTTCCGCCATGGTAGACGGGGAGGGCTCTGGACGTTGACCGAGGTACGGTATGTTCCCAAATACGGAAAAAATTGATTCCCCGAATGCAGATTCAATGGGTTACAGCATTGTAGCTAAGGAGGGAATCTTGCGAATTCAAGGGAACAAGAGATGCGAGGGGAAGGACGACAAAAAGCGGGGACTATATCGACGGAGGGGAAGTCCAGACGGAAGGAACGCTGTCAGACATGGTTCCAGTGATATAAGACGGAAGAAGGGACAAGGAAAGCCAAAAGGTGCACATGGGCACGCACAGCAAGTGCAGGGACACCTGGAGGAGCCAGAGTGGTACAGAGCGCAAGGAAATGCCTTTGAGACACGTGGGAAGGGATAGACAAGACAAGTGCGACCAGTGCAGGCTGTCCAGAGGAAAAATCAGAGAATGAGACCAAGTCGATCTGAGAGTTGTAAATCGACAGGCGCGACGTCGCCGAAATGCGTCTCTTGCGACTCTCGATGGATTAGTGGCAGTGATCTCTTTAAATCGTGTAACAAGGGAGGAGAGAGAGAGCCACGACGACTCGCAAAGTGATGTACTTTGCGGAGCTCTCCGGTGAGGGGGAGCAAGGCACCTAAGTGAGAAGGGTGCAGCACTTCATGTCTGAAGTGTGGTGCCCATTGATTAGGGCAAGGTATCTCGGATGCAGTTTTGTGCATATCTTACGGGGGAGCTGGATCAGATCCCTCCAATTGTGCTGGAGGGGGAGATTGTGGATCCGCCCAATTGACGGCCCATAGGATCAAAGCCCAAGCCCAAGGTGGGAGGCCTAACCCATGAACCCAAGGCCCAAGCCCACAAACCATTCCTTCTCATGTAAATAGAATGGGAAAAGGAATAGAGACAAGAGAGAGAATAAGGGAAAGGAAAAATGCTCTGCGAAGTTTTGTCAAAGGAGGCGCCGAACTAGCCCGCAAGAGTTGAGACTGGAGGCTCTCCCTCCTCCATGGTCCCACAATGGAGGCCATGAATGAGCTAGCCATGAGCTGATCCTTCTCTGTCGTTGGCCTATATATAGAGATGGTTGTGGGAGAAAGACAGGGAGTGGCAAGAGGGAAAATTCCTTATAAAGAGGACGCAGAGGCTGTGAGAGCAAGACTTGAGAGATTGAAGATGAGATGATTGGAGTGAGTTGAGTGTGATCTCCTCGTTGTATTCATTGTACTTCATTCTTCGGAGATGTGAATTATCAGATCCTCTCCGTGGATGTAGGCATTGTTTGTCGACCACGTAAATCTTAGTCTTGTGTGTGTGGTTTATGTTGATAGAGTGACTGGTACCCTCGTTTTGGGCACAACAGAATTTGACAAATCTAATCCACGTTTCAAACTAAATGGGAATCTAAAGGATGTACTTGTAAATTTACTAACTCCATTTGAAAATGGGGTCTTCCTAGAGGGAGGAGGATGATTTCCACGGTGAATGAAAGCGATTTTGGGCAAAACCGACGGAGAAAAACCGAGGCGGAATGATTGAGGGTAAAACCGTCAAATTATACAAAAATGTGGTCGACTGCAACAAAAAGAAATCATTTTCAACGAAAACAGTTCCTGGATGGATCCATTTAAACAGCAGTCTCTGTTTGGACTCAAATTTTCAACGACCGACTCAAAATTCAAAATCGGTTACCCTTTTTCATACTTTATCGATCTGTTCAATTTTCTTTTCACGGGGTATTTTCGTTGAAAATAAGTTTTATAAATCTAATTTTGTACAGAATTTAAAAAAAAAATGAATAATTTTAAACTTTCGAAATTGATTTTCAAATCTCTCTTTTCTTTTCCATTGCATTCTTTTTTGGGGGCAAATTACAATAATCTTACTCACCCTCACATTCTGAAAATTACAATCACCTCGCTATATGATAACACTAGCAGTCAAAACTCAATTAATACCCATTTTAACCTTCTTGGTTACCTCCTCTCTCTCCATCTACACACACATAAACCAAATAAAAACCTCAAATCAATTTCCTGATCAAAACCCAAAATCAACACCCTCAAAACCATCTCCAAATCAACAACCAAGATCAAAAACAAGTCAATCTTCAAATCATAATCCAAAATCAACAATTGACCAAAACTCTAATTTATTGATCAAAAATCCCAATTGATTGAAATGCATAAATCTCTCTCTCTCTATATATATATATATGTGTGTGTAGGAAGAAATGGTTGGTGAGGATGTAGGTGATTGTAGTGGGTGCAATGTGGTGGTGGTTTTGGTTAAAAATTAAGGTGTGGCTACAGTGGTTAGGAGATGAGAGAGAGATGCTCAGCCACAATGGTATTAATATAAATGTATCATCTTTATTAACCACTTACATGGGAGGTTCGCGTAATTTTTGAAACGTGAGAGGAGAATTTGTATTAAAAATAAATTTTAGGAGAGATTATCATAATTTTCCTTTTTTTCTTATTACATAAAATTTCTCATACATCCTTGTAATAATATTTTATATTAATTTTACTTAATAAATACAAAATAAAAGAGTGCAATCGGAGAAAAGTTAAATATAAAAATCATTGCTCTTAAGTTTTAAATGTAAACTTTCAAATGGGAGCCCAAGAGATTAATTCTCACCCCAGGCATGAATGAATTATTATTTTTTTATTTAGTGGTATTTCTTATACTTGGTTATTTCTCTCCATTATGGGGCATTTCTTGGGCATGTTCTCATTTTAAAAGTTATCATTTTTATTAACAAAATAAACATATATTTAGTGTACACTAAATACATGCTTTATAACTCGGTATCTAACTTACTAGATTGACAAATCTAAGTGATCAATCTCACTGTTCACAAGCAATAGATTATTTAAAGTTAAGATAAAAACTTTTATAAATTTATTCATTATAATAATTAATAACATACTGGTAAGAATTAAATTCAGGCAAGGGCTTCACAAGTCTCATATTATCCATCCGCCTATTGGATTAAGGTCTTTTAAGCTAGATCCCTTCATTTATTTGGTGAATGGCTTTCCATATCAAATTTAATTATTGACCCCTCATTGTCACCTTGTGCTCCCAGTCTGGTGAGATTGTGACATTGACGATGCGGGGAGGGAGAACAGGAATTGAGTGTCTGTCTGTCACTGAATTGCTTACGCGTTATCTTATTCAACTTTAATTGTTGAAAAATGATATTTTTAGCATCGTTCACTAAAAATATCAAATCATAAGAAAATTTATTTTATTATGTAAAATTTTAAATAAAAGTCATCTCGTGTGAAGTGCCAAGACCCATATTCATTCGTCATTCGTGCCATTCTGTACAAAAATTCTATTTACTTCATTTGTTTGTGTTACGACTTGATTATAAAAAAAAGGCAAAAGCTCTATGGAATTAACCTGGATTAATAATAGTAACCATGGGTAAGGACATAATCTGGCATATGGCATTTTAAAATTAGATTTACTGAAAAAGTGACTGAGGATTCGTATGATCAGGTGAGAATAAATATGTTTTTATTGTATTCGTTTTTGATAATCACGATTTTCATCCCTCAAAATCGGATCACGTGGGATTTGATCAGGATGGATTGAAGGGGACATTGCACCCTAAAAATTAAAAAAAAACAACTTATATTCTACTAATAATTTAAATAATAATTTTGAAATTTAAAAGTTCGCATCTCAAAATTATAACGTTTTGCATCCCCATTACAAGGTCACATATGTTTTGCATTTTCAATGTTGAAATCCTGGATCCGTTTTTAGATATGATGATGCCCGAATCTGGATGGATTTTAAAGTATTTCCAAGAGATTTACAGTAAA